>JBAKBP010002705.1:0-169404 GCA_037953745.1 Lithodes maja
CGAGGTACGTGGAGAGTAAGAGGGTGGTGAAGAGAGTAGTGAAGGAAAGTAAGAGAAGAGTAGATGAGGAATTTGGAAGGAATCTGAGTGTAAAATGGAGGGAGAGTAAGAAACTGTTCTGGAAAGAAGTCAAGAAAGTTAGGGAAGGTAGCAAGGGAAACAGTAAGGGTGTGAAAGATAAGAATGGGAGAATGCTAGCCGAGAAGCAAGAGAGAGTCGAAAGATGGAGGGAGTACTTCAGTGAGTTGCTAAATGAAAGGAATGAAGAGCCAGCAAACATAGCTGGATATGGTATGGGAGGGAGAAGAAGAGAAGTAGTGGAGGAGGAGGTGGGGATCAGGAAGTCAGAAGTGTGGGAAGCCATGAAAAGAGTGAAGTTGGGGAAAGCACCAGGAACAGATGGAGTGTGTGGGGAAATGTTGAGGTATGGTGGTGAGATAGTGATAGAATGGGTATGGAAAATGTGCAAACTAGCATGGGAGAAGGGGAGTGCACCCGATGACTGGAAGACTGGCATAATAGTCCCCCTATATAAGGGCAAAGGGGAAAGAGGAGTGTGTGGTAACCACCGAGGAATATGTCTTCTAAGCGTAGTAGGGAAGGTATACAGTAGGGTAGTGATTGAGAGAGTGAGAGTGAGAACGGAGAAATGGATAGGCGACGAGCAGGGAGGCTTTAGGAAGGGAAGAGGATGTGTAGATCAGATTTTTACCCTGAATTGTGTTGTGGAGAAGTATCTGGAGAAGAAACAAAAGGTGTATGTTGCCTTTATGGACTTGGAGAAGGCCTATGACAGAGTGGATAGAGAAGGTTTGTGGAAAGTACTTAGAATATACGGAGTAGAGGGCAAGTTGCTGAAAGCAGTGAAGAGCATGTATGAGGGTGCAAAGGCGGCAGTACGTGTGGAGAGTGAGCAGAGCGAGTTCTTTGACCTGAATGTTGGTTTGAAACAGGGGTGTGTGATGTCCCCGTGGTTGTTTACTGTATATATGGATGGAGTTATGAAAGAAATACTATCAAGAGCAGTGGATGTTGGTGTATTGCTGAAAAGGGAGGGAATTGAGTGGAAGCTACCTATACTGCTGTTTGCGGATGATACAGTTCTGATGAGTGATAATGAATGGGAGTTGCAGGGTCTGGTAAATGAGTTTGGAACAGTGTGCGAAAAACGGAATTTGAAGGTAAATACGGGGAAGAGCAAGGTTATGGTCTTCGAAAGGGGTGAAGTCACAGAGTGTGAGGTGAAGCTGAACGGTCAGGTTATGGAGATCGTCAACTCTTTTAAGTATCTGGGCAGTGTGTTGAGTAAAGATGGGACTATGGATGAAGAGGTGCGGGAGAGGGTACAACAGGGGAAGAGTGTTGTAGGAACGCTAAAAGCAGTAACAAGAAATAGGGTGGTCAGTATGGAAGTGAAGAAGTCCTTGCATGACAGTGTGGTAATCCCGACACTGACTTACGGAAGCGAAGCATGGACGTTGGTTGAGAGACTCAGACCAAGAGTGAGAGCAGTGGAAATGAATTACTTAAGGAGTGCGTGCGGAATTACATGGAGGGATAGACAGACTAATGAGGAAGTAAGAAGGAGGTGTGGTGTGGAGGTAGATGTGCTGGAAAGTGTGAAAAGGAACAACTTGAGATGGTTCGGCCATATGGAACGTATGGAAAGCGAGAGAATGACTAAGAGGGTGTACGAGAGCGAGGTGGAGGGACAGAGGGGGAGAGGTAGACCGAATATGAGGTGGAAGGATGGAGTGAGGAACTACATGAATGAAGGCGGTGCTGGTTGGGGGGAGGGGCATCGACTGACTGGGGACAGAGGTGCATGGGGGCGGTTCGTTCGTGGCCACCCCTTCGGGGATCACGGCGTCAGGCAATAGATAGATAGATAGAATGCAGATCATAGCATAGCAGCAGCATTATAATTTGACATGGCAGACTGAGTGAAGCATCTATTGGTTCTAAACGTGTGTTCATAGGTATGCGGCCTTGTGATAGTTAAAGTGGGATGTCTTCCAGAAACGATGCGCTCCATATGTCCGGGCCCTATCAAAATTTCTCAGAAATTGCGATTTCTGACTGTACGTGACCTTTACATAACAAACAGACCTGGGGCACATGTTGTTCAGTTAGTCACTGATAACGAACTGACAGTGAGTTGAAGGAGCTTGAAGGATGGAGATATTTCTGGTTCCAAAATGTGTTTCATTTTAACCCTTAACTGGCGGCGCGCAACATATGTCGAGTGAAATAAATTTGGACTAAGTGGCGGTGCACGACATCTGTCGAGCGCCATTTTCAGCATGTAATGTTGCTGAGAGAGAGAGAGCTGAGCGGTGGGACGAGCGTAGTAACCTTATGACCGCTCCCCACGACCACCGTGGACGTACTGAACTGTATACCACCTTCCTCCCCCCTTTCTCACTCGCTACACAGGGAATTATGTAAGGAAATTACCTTATTTTAGGGTTTTTGCACTCGTGTTGCACGATCGTTGCAAGAGAACCAGTGGCCGTACAAGGATGGTTCAGGTGTCATTGGAAAGCTCTGTTTATGCCCTTTCAGGGATAGATACTTGTTTTACGCTCTGGGTCTTATTTAGGCATGAAAATTAGCACGGAAACAAAAAACGCTGGGTGGTACGGTCAAATAGACCGCCTAGCCCGCCAATAAGGTGTTAATGTATGAAGAGGGCAAGAGGAAGCAAGATAACTTTAAGTAAATGTGCATCAATACGGTAAAGACTTAAAGGAACAATTTCTTTGATCAATTTCAGGCTGAAATTCAAATTCGCTAATCCTGAATGTAATTACAGTACTATGTAGTATGACATTATAAGCCCTGCATATATATTGCTATACATATATCTCACTGCTTATATGCCTTTATCCCTGTAACTTCTAAACTCTTAACATTCATATTAAACATTCTTGATTCATTAAACTCCCTATAACTTTATCTATCTCTTTAACCCGTTCAGCCCCGGCCGGTTTTATTATTTTTGCGCACCAGAACCCGGGCAATTTTTCAATTTTTTGTTTCTTATAAATATATCAGAACGTGTTAGAAAATAATGATAGACCTGAAGAAATGTGAAAAAAGTTCTTACCTAGGCCATTTGGGGGTCCTGGGAGGTAGTGGGGGTCCCCAGCCTCAGTGGAGCTTTAGCGCCATTTCAAATCTCCCGCGCCAGCAGCCAGTTGCCAGCCGCCAGGCAGCATGACTTATTTTGCACCTCTCGGACATAAAGTGCGCTTCAGAGTTCATAGAATGTGTTTGTATATCACATAATGTCAATATAACTGAAGTTGTAGTATGATAAGTGCCTTCATTCAAGTATTACAAGTGCGCACGAGTGTTAGCGTCCCCGTTGCCATGGTGATGGCGGCCATCTTGGGCGGCCATCTTTGCTCAGGACAATAACAAAACGCACATACGAACACACGGCCAGACAGCGGACCGAGTGACCCACATTCCACAGCACCCTTCCCTCTTTCTTTCTCTGTCTGGCTGTCACTTTCACTCAAGGTCACTCTGTCTCTCCTTTTCATTGAATTATTTGTAATTGTTCATTGTTCAATTGTTCTCTGTTGATAGAGAGGATAATAAAGTGTACGGAAGTTGCAATAGGAGAAGAACAGTGCGGTTTTAGGAGGGGAAGAGGGTGCGTGGATCAGATGTTTTCAGTAAGACAGTTATGCGAGAAGTATTTAGAGAAGCATAAGGAGATATTTTGGGCTTTTATGGACTTGGAAAAAGCGTATGATCGTGTGGACCGTGAAGCAATGTGGAAGGTGTTAAGGATTTATGAAATAGGAGGAAATTTGTTAGAAGCAGTTAAGAGTTTTTATGAAGGGAGCAGAGCATGTGTGAGAGTAGGAAATGGTGAGTTGAGTGAATGGTTTGAGGTAAAGGTAGGTTTGCGACAGGGTTGTGTAATGTCACCATGGCTGTTTAATATGTTTATGGATGGTGTGGTGAGGGAGGTGAAAAGGAGAACTATGGGAAGAGGATTGGGTTTAGTAGGAAAGAATGGTAGAGATTGGGAGTTGAATCAGTTGCTGTTCGCTGATGACACAGCATTGGTGGCGGATTCTGATGAGAAACTGCAGCGGGTAGTCAAAGAGTTTGGTGTGGTTCGTGGAAGGAGGAAACTGAAGGTGAACGTCAATAAAAGTAAAGTAATGGTGTGTAATAGGGGAGAGCATAGGGTGAATCTAGATGTGAGGCTGGATGGGGAAATATTGGAACAAGTAGAGTGTTTTAAATATCTAGGAGGAACGATAAGCAGGAGTGGAGGTATGGAAGTGGAGGTAAAACAGAGAGTGTGTGAAGGAAGGAAGGTTTTCGGAGCAATGGGAAGTATGTGGAAGACGAGAAATCTCGGAGTGAAAGTAAAAAGTGCACTGTATCAAGGAATTGTTGTGTCAACAGTGATGTATGGGGCTGAGACATGGGCTCTGAAGAAAAAGGAGAAAAGAGGGCTGGATGTGATGGAGATGAGCTGCTTGAGGAGTATGTGTGGAGTTACTCGTAGAGACAGATTGAGGAATGAAGAGATACGTAGGAGAGTGGGGCAGCAGGAACATTTGTCAGCCAGAGTGGACAGAAGGGTGCTGAGCTGGTATGGTCATGTTGAACGAATGGGAGATGAAAGGCTTACAAAGAGAATATGTGAGTCAGGTACAAGGGGAGATAGAAGGGCAGGAAGACCCCCATTGAGATGGAGAGACTGTGTAAGAAAGGCTTTGGATGATAGAGGAATGACTATAGATCAGGCAGGGGAAGTGGTGGTGGACAGGAGTGAATGGAGAATGCTTGTGAATAGTTGAGTGAACACGTGGTCATTTGGAGTAAGGGGTCGGGCGCAAGTTCGACTAGATAATAGTCCATCAGGCGCCTGGCCCGGGGGGACGATTAATATGAAGGGTGTGCCTGGAAGTGTGGTGGTAGGGCTTGTGGCTTTGGCTCCGCTGCATGTCTGCCTGCTGAGATCGGAGCCTCTCCGGGGGGTCAGGGGCCGGGGGAGTGCTGGAGCGACCTTGGTGACCCTGGTCTCTGGGTCTTCTCCTGGGTGACCTGGATGTGTGTGAGTTTGTGTTTTTTATCTGTGTTTATTTTTTGTTTTATGTTGTTTTTGTGTTTTCCCTGTTCTTGCTCTGTCTTGAGTCGGCTACCCCCAAAAATTATGGGGATTGGGCCTGAGCATATAGATAGATAGATAGATAGATAGATAGTTCATTGTTTTACCTATGATTATGAGGTGTATATACATTGTTTTACGCACTTATTGTCTCGTATTCTTATAATTATTTGCACACAGTTTTATAAGTTTAGAATGTACTTAGTGTTTTATATTGTTCGGTACTTTGCACTTGTAAATTATATATATATACACACTGTTTTATATTCACTGTTTGCGTCTTTTATATACACTGTTAGTATTACATTATAGCGTCTTTTATATACACTGTTAGTATTACATTATAGCGTCTTTTATATACACTGTTAGTATTACATTATAGCATCTTTTATATACACTGTTAGTATTACATTATAGCGTCTTTTATATACACTGTTAGTATTACATTATAGCGTCTTTTATCGCAGTCTTTGAACACTTTGAACACTTAGAAGTGCTCGAGGGTGTGATAATCCCTGAAGCAGGTGGGAAAACACAGTCCCACATCACATTCTTCACACATCGTCCGGGTGTCTGTCCGTTTTGGTGTGCGTCTGCCTGTGTTGCGACACACATGACACCGTCTGCGTGGGTTGGGTTTTACTTGGTTGGGCGGGACCAAATCGCAAAAGTGGCGTTGTGTCAGTCTGGCGGGGCCTTCTGGTGCTTGAAAACGAGCTGCGGGACGTTGCTGGCGGCGTGGACCATCCCTGAAGAAGAACAGAAGCTCCCGTGCAAGTTCGATGCAGTATGACTCCATCGTCTCAACTTCACCTGTTATTTCATGATATTGGATGTGGCAGTTGTAGAGGGTGAGGTCGAGTAGGTGGAAAAATAGTTTTTTATACCACCTCATCGTCTTCCTGGCACACTAGACTGACGATATGACAGAGTCTGACTTGTCAACCAGCCGCATGTTGATGTTGTAGTCAATGATTGCAACTGGTTTTTGACCGCCTCACCTGTAGCTCTATCACGGCGTTTGGTGTCCTCTAAGCGGGGCAGGTGGATACTGGTGAGGATATTGACGTCACGATTGTCCATCCATGAGAGCATCAAGATATTATTTGCCTGGAGGTCGATGATGGAGCCCTTCTCCCGCCTTTCGGGTAGCTCTGGCATGTAGACACGATTCCTCCTGACGGTGCCACAGACGCCAGTGTTTCTGCTGTACAGGAATTTGGCAAGGGAAGGGCTGGTGTACCAGTTGTCGAGGTACAAGATGTGGCCCCTGTCCAAATATCCCTCCAACATGGTGATGACAACGGCCCCAGATATCCCATATGTCCTCTTCTCCACCAGTTCAGTGACCTTGCCCATGTAGAGGATGATGTCCTGGATGTAGCCGGTTTTGCAGTCGCACATCACGAACAGTTTCAGGCCATAACGGTGACGCTTGCTGGGGATGTACTGTCGGATGCTAATATTCCCCCTCCACAGAACCAGACTCTCATCAATGATGAGTTTATGGTGAGGTTTGAAGGAGGCTGCAAACTTAGTTTTCAGGTATTCAAATATAGGTCTTATCCTCTCTGTCGGGAATAGGGTAATGATCCCGACAGTTTTAGGTCCATTAGGACATTTGAATTTGGCGGTATCGTATCGCATGTACGATTTCGGCTGGTTCTTTGTGTATTGTAGTTTATTCTTAAGTTAGGTTAAATATTAACTGTAATGTATAAATATCTACATCAGCTCTAGATGTATTATGAAACCAAGTTATGGGTTATAATTATTATGAGCCGGCAGCCATATGTAATTTCGCGAAGCGATCGGACGCCGGCCCTTCAGTCTCTCAATCAACACCATACCGTCGACATCTCCTCCCCCGGCTCTGACTCAACCCACAGTTCACCATGTGCTACAACTAACAAATATAACAACAGTCCTACATCACCAGTCCTCTAAGCAAAGTTCATTGTATTGATATTGTATTATGTGAACATTCCTACATGTCATGCAATTGAACTAGCCGTTTGTGGGGGACTGGATTAAACCCATCGACGAATACCTCGTTGGTAAATATTTTATATAACTATTTGTTGGGATATTCATGTACCAGTGATCCATAATTTAACTGTTATCTAGATTCCCGACAAATATTGGTCCTTCGTGCCCTCAAGATATTAACGTAGTCCCGTTTTGTTTACTACCTTGACGCTTGTGGGATTACAAATGGCTGCCGCCTCGCGCGTTGTTGGCCGACTGCCATTTCCCTAGATTTGTCCCAGCTTCTTCCCTCGTGTTTTTTACCGCATGGCCGCCGTCTCTGTCTTTTTTGGGACTTGTTTCCAGGTTTTATTGGGCGTGTGAACCTTGGCGTTTTTTTGGTGGGTTAGCTGGGCTGCAGATTGGGGTTGGGGTAATTTCGTAGGGCGCCATTTCGCGCTCCTAGGCTAGGCTAGGCAGTCTAGGCCTGCAGGTGTCTGTGGTGGCTTTTCATTTCGCTTTGGTGGTGTGCCTGTGGGGTTAGTTGTGTTGTCATTGTGGGACTCATTATTCATTTTGCTGTGGGGAGGGTTCTCATGTGACCTTTTATATTTGACTTTCATAATAGCCTAGGCCTAGTTGCTTACAGTGGCGGTCATGAGTGTCGGTCTTTGTTAATTCCTAAGCGATTGACAGTTAATAGTCAGACCTCATGATTGTAGCTTAACCAACTAGGCTTAACTATAAAGGGCTTACAATAATTAGTGCTTCACCTTACCCTTTCTTTAATGGATTTAGTATTTAATTTTTTTGTCTAGTTAGATAATTTTCTTTCGATAGTTTATATTAAGGGGGATGTAAGTATTATGTAATTCTTTTTGAGTAAATTTCTTAAGTAACAGTTTGTAGTCTGACCTCCTTGTAATTTAAGTTGCTTAAAATTAGACCTTAACGATGACAGATTTAAAGAAACTTAAGATTCTTAAGGGAGGGATGAAGGGAAGTTTAAATAGATGTTTAAGAGATCTTGATGAATTTTTAATAAGTGCCACGGCTGATCAGATAAAAGGTAAATTTGCTACTGTTACTAAATCGCTAGCTACTTATGATAGTTATGCTCAGCAGGTATATGGTTTATTGACAGTTACTGACGATGTGGAAGAAGAAATGTCGGCAGATCTTGAGTACTTTGAAGACGTTAATACAGCCTTAGCCAGACTATCTTCCACCCAAGAATCAACCTCTGTTAAGGATACCGGTACACCAAAGGCGACTGGTTTTAACCTGCCGAAGCTTACTTTGCCTACCTTTTCCGGGGATTCGGCTACCTGGACTGGATTTTGGGATATTTTTGAGTGTTCCGTCCATCATAATAAAACGCTCACATCCATCCAAAGGTTCACATATCTCCGTGGTCAATTGAAATGGGAGGCATTGAAGTTAGTCGATGGGTACAAGCTAGAAGCTACCAGCTACGAGTCTGCAGTGGAGTTGCTGAAGAGAACTTACGGGAGAGTGGAAGTCATCAAGACAGCTTTAATTACCAAATTCTTCACACTAGATCCTCCATCCTATGATGTGGCGGACCTAAAGGAGTACTATGCCTCCTTTGAGAGCCTCCTCCGATGTATGGAGACAATGGCCGTCACCAAGGAGGAGATATTTAGTGTGAATATCTTGAATAAAATACCCTCTCCCCTAAGGGAAATCTTACGACGACAACTAAGCGACTCTCCACTAAACTTGGAAGCGTTGGTGCAGGTGTACCAGACTGAAGTCTTCAATATGGAGAGTACTGGACACTACCGACAAGTGGAGATGTCGCCATCTACTGCAGCTTTCCCGGTACAGACTTCTCCTAAACATAAAAGGCCAAGATCATTAGGTTGTAAGTTGTGCAGTGTCCACGGTCATCTGTGGTATCAGTGTCCTAAGTATCCTAAGGCTACACAGAAGATTAGCAAGGCTAAATCGCTTAAGTTATGTACCAGCTGTCTGGCAAGAGACCACTTCAACAGTACCTGCACCAATTCCTACATCAAACCTTGTAAGTATTGCAAGGGGAAACATTGGTTTTCCCTTTGCACCCAGTCTGATCGGCACGACGGCAAAGAAAAGGGGAGAACCCCCAAAGAGTCACATGAGAAAGGTAAGAGCGAGGGTGATAAAGTATCTGCCATGTCCATTGCTTCTCGAGAATGTCAATTGCTTCCTACTATGATGCTGCCAGTAGTGGGGAGTAATAATAATACTATAATGACGCGCACCTTACTTGACCAGTGCTCACAGAGGTCATTCGTTCTGCGGTCATCAATACCCCAGCTCAAGTGTACCAGCAAGGGTCAAGAGAATTTGCGTCTCCATGGTTTCACTGGTGAAATAGATTCCAGTGACTATGATATAGTGGAGATTTCCTATGTTTGTAGAAGAAAGGTATGTCCCATCAAGGCTGTTGTGGTCGACACACTACCCAGTTTCTATATAGCATCAGAGATTCAACCACATTTGAAATATCTCAGAAGCAAGGGGTATAAACTGGCTGATGATCAACTCTCTGCTAACAATGGTATTATGCTACTGGTCGGAGCTGATTATTACTACGACCTGGTTCACCCTGGATATCGGCGGGTAGATAAGCTAATAATGCTCCCCACGATCCAAGGTTATGCCATTTCTGGATCCTATGCCACTTCCTCTCAAGACACACAGGTGGAGGTGGTTACGGTCCTCAAGGTAGCAGTAAGCCCCATAGATAAATATATTAGGCCAAATGTGCCTGATAATACATGTACTGATATAGATAAGCTATGGGACTTGGACAATATTGGAATTGACCCACATGAACTTGATCGTGAGTCCAAGCTAGCGTTAAGCTCGTATGAAGAGACTGTAACGTATGACTCTGGCAGAGGTCAGTATGTGGTAAGGCTCCCTTGGAATGATAACAAGAGTAAATTACCTACTAATTTCCATCTAGCACTTGGTAGGTTACATGGCCTTCAGAAGCAGTTTGTCAAGGATCCAAGTTATTGCGCGACTTATGCGGCAGGTTTGGCCGAGCAGGTACAACGTGGATTTGTGGAGAGAGTAGATCTCGGTGAATATGGGGATAACATCCATTACCTTGCTCACCATGGGATTAAAAAGGACAGTTCCACCACTCCTGTTCGTATTGTGTATGACTGCTCTGCTAAATCCAGTGATCGCTCCTATAGCCTGAATGATTGTCTGTACACGGGTCCGTCCCTGGTCTCTGATCTAGCGCAAATTATGTTGCGCTTCAGATGTCATAAGTTTGCATGGGTCGCCGATATTGAGAAGGCCTTCCTGATGCTTCAACTCAATCGTGAAGACAGGGACTCGACAAGATTTTTATGGCCACGGGACCCAATGGATCTAGATTCAGAGTATCTGGTCTACAGGTTCAGAGTCGTCTTATTCGGGGCGACCTGTTCCCATTTCCTTCTCAACGCCACTATCTTGCGTCATCTTGAGGCGGCTGGACTAGATCCTGACTTCAAGAATGAGATCAAGCAGGGGATCTATGTGGACAATCTTCAAGGCACCGGAGACAATGAAGATTTATTGCTCAAGAGATGCTGGGAGATCCGTGATATATTTGCCAAGGCTCATTTATACTTAAGAGAATGGGCCACTAATAGTGATCTTTTGAAAGGTCAATTTACTTCTGACGGTGTAGCTACTGAGAATAGTGAGGTGAAGTTTTTAGGCCACAAATGGGACACTACCACAGATTGTATATCCTTCTGTCACACCCCATGCGGCAGTGAGCTTATGACCAAGCGAAACTGCTTAAGCTTGTCAGCGAGGTTGTTTGATCCCCTAGGTTTTTTGCTGCCTGTAACAATCCGTGCTCGTATGTTTTTACAGCAACTGTGGCGGCTAAAACTAGATTGGGACACGCCCCTCCCGATTGAGTTACAAGATACTTGGCGGTTGATTCGGTCGGACCTTTCCACATGTTGCAAGGTCCAACTAAATCGTCAGGTTATTAGTGGTCAACAGGTGGATCTACATGCCTTTTCTGATGCTAGTAATAGTGCGTACGGTACTGCCATATACATATGCAATGGTAGTGAAGCGACGCTGGCTATAGCGAAGGCCAAAGTAGCCCCTATAAAGAAGATTACAGTTCCTAAATTAGAACTTACTGCATTGCTTCTGTCTGCTCGTCTAATAAAGTTTACACTGGATGCTTATGCAGACGTACTACAGATTAATAACGTCTATGTCTGGAGCGACAGTCAAATAGCGCTTTCATGGGTACACAGCCAGAAAGTGTTACCTGTTTATGTTTCTAATCGCACTGATGAGATTCATGACTTAGTTCCTACAGCTACATTTCGCTATGTGAGCACCAGGGATAACCCCAGTGACATAATTTCACGGGGGATCTCGGCACGGCAGTTTGTCTTCCTCTATTTGGTGGCATGGACCTGCATGGCTTACATCTCCAACTGAATGGCCTCAGGATTTCAGGGATTACATATCTGATCCTTCAAGTAGGCCCCAAGATGATGTGTTAAGTAGTTCGAATGTGAGTACTACACATCAGGATAACAAGTTGGTAGAGTGGGAACGTTACGGCAGCTATGATCAAGTAATACGGGTATTTGCATGGATATACCGTTTCATTAACAACATGAGAAGTCGGGCTCACGGATCTTTCCTTAGTGAAGATTCGAAGCATATCAGACTCCATGAATTGAGATCAGCAGAAGCAAAACTAATATGTTTAGTACAAAAGGAATCTTATCCTACTGAACATCAAATCCTGAGCAAGGAGTCAAAGGCCAAACCCTCAAACTTAATGAGGCAGCTAGGATTATATATGGAAGGAGGCATTATTAAGTGTAGAGGCAGGATACAAAAAGCGGACATTACTGATTCTGCGAAATATCCTGTCCTCCTTAGCTCCTCTCTTATGATTACCAAACTGTTGATTCGCCAATGCCATCGGACCTGCCTACATTTTGGCGTAAATTATGTTCTGGCGTATATGCGACAACGTTGGTGGATCCCTAAGATGCGACAAGCAATTAAAGGGATCCACAATAGCTGTACTATCTGTAAAAGATTACAGGGTAAGCCTTACTCCCCAGTTGATCTACCTCCCTTGCCTGAGTTCAGGGTACAAAGGACTGAACCATTTCAGGTAACCGGGGTAGACTACACCGGAGCGATTCATGTTAGAGAATCGCCCGGTAATATCATAAAGGTATATGCCGTCCTATTCACATGTGCGGTAACCAGAGCGATTCATATTGAATTGATTGACGACCTATCCAGTGAGGGGTTTTTGCATACTCTAAGACGCTTTGCAGGCCGCAATGGTTTCCCTCAAATTATTATGAGCGATAATGCGACTTGTTTTGTCGGGGCCTCTAAATATCTCCAGAGTTTAATGGATGACCCGCAGGTTGTGGCTACCCTCACTGGAAAGGGTTGTCAATGGAGATTTATACCAGCACGTGCACCATGGTTCGGGGCGATTTGGGAGAGAACAATCGGTATCGTCAAATCTGCCTTGAAGAAGGTATTAGGAAGGGCACTGGTGACCAGACGGGAGTTGCAAACCATCTTAATAGAAATTGAGATGTCAGTCAACGACAGGCCCTTGACCTATACCTCGGCAGATGTTGATGACCTCTTACCCATTTCGCCTTCTATGCTAACACGTGGACGAACCCTTAATACCTTTCCTAGATCGTCCGTAAATGACGAAGATCTGCAAGACCCTACGTTCGGCAATGCTGATGCCACACGTCGTCGCTTCCAGTATGTAAACAAGGTGTCCGACGATCTATGGAAACGGTGGACCCAAGAATATTTGCTGTCTCTTCGCGAGCGTCACTCTCATAAGATCAAAGGGACGAATCAACGATGGCCTCGTATCGGGGATATCGTCCTGATTCATGATGAGCATCCTAGGTTATTTTGGAAGCTTGGGAGGATTATCGATTTGTTCCAGGGCATTGATGGTCTTATAAGGGTTGCTAGAATACGAACTTCGACTGGGGTTACTACTCGCCCAGTCGTAAGGTTATATCCCTTGGAGCAGGTTGTAGAACTGCCGGATGATCCTGGCGTCTCTACTGATACCCCTCCGCGGGAGAGTGCTGGTGACAGTGCTCCTCAAGGTGGGGCAGCTGATGATGAGAAGGATGATCCTCCTCAGGCTTCAGGTGGCGCTCGTCCCAAAAGGAGGACGGCTATGAGTTCCGTGGATCTTTGGAGATCTAAGATCAAACAAGGTGATCTTTGACTTCGATGTCCTTTTTTTGTTCTCTGTATATAGCTCCTGTATATCATTTTTGGTGGCGGGCAATATGTCGGGAATAGGGTAATGATCCCGACAGTTTTAGGTCCATTAGGACATTTGAATTTGGCGGTATCGTATCGCATGTACGATTTCGGCTGGTTCTTTGTGTATTGTAGTTTATTCTTAAGTTAGGTTAAATATTAACTGTAATGTATAAATATCTACATCAGCTCTAGATGTATTATGAAAGCAAGTTATGGGTTATAATTATTATGAGCCGGCAGCCATATGTAATTTCGCGAAGCGATCGGACGCCGGCCCTTCAGTCTCTCAATCAACACCATACCGTCGACATCTCCTCCCCCGGCTCTGACTCAACCCACAGTTCACCATGTGCTACAACTAACAAATATAACAACAGTCCTACATCACCAGTCCTCTAAGCTAAGTTCATTGTATTGATATTGTATTATGTGAACATTCCTACATGTCATGCAATTGAACTAGCCGTTTGTGGGGGACTGGATTAAACCCATCGACGAATACCTCGTTGGTAAATATTTTATATAACTATTTGTTGGGATATTCATGTACCAGTGATCCATAATTTAACCGTTATCTAGATTCCCGACACTCTCCATCGGGTCTTTGGTATTCCTGGGGCGTTCCTGGTTCCTGGTGTGGCTTGCCAGGCTATCAATAAAGTGCAGGTTTCCCATGATTGCCGTGAATCTATTCCTGCTCATGACTTTCCCAAAGAAGGGGGTTGCGATGAGGGGATCAGATGACCAGTACTTCCTGAGAGACGTCTTCTTGGTGACCCCCATCAGGATGACCAGTGCCAGGAATGAGTAGAACTCATCGGAAGAAAAATCCACCCATGAGAGACGTGCCGAGTTCCTCTTTTGCTCCTTCCCTGCCATAAAATAGTAGTTGTACCAGTTCGTCTGGTCAACAATCAAGCCGACAAGGTTGGCAGTGAAGAACTGCAGAAAATCACCCAGTCTTGGTGGTGTCAGGTCCACGATTGGGCATGGTAGGGCCGGCCTCAGCTGCCCCCACAAAGTGGTATTGTCCTGGTAGATAGTTCTCCCCATCCACCCAATCCCACCTATCAGCGCCTTCGTCGTCGTTAGATGGGGCATTGGGGTCATCAGGGTCATCGTCAGGGGCACCTGGGTGGGTCGGGCGGGTGCGGGTGGAGCGTGGGCGGCGTGGGCGAAAGGTGGACCTGGGTCTGGAGCTAGACCTCGAACTTGATCGAGAGCTAGATCTAGAGCTCGAGTCGTTGCTGGGGCGTCTTATTTGCTTCACCTTCTGCATTCGGCCGCAGGTGGCATGCCCGCGAGATATGACACGCCCACGTCGTTTGCTTGCAGGGCGTTGGGGCAGGTCGGGGCATTGTGGAGAGGCTGGTGATAATGCAGTGGCGCGGGAGGGGCCTGGTTCAGGTGAGGGAGACATTCGTGGGGGGGTGTACGGGATGGAGCCTGAAGGTGATAGTGGGGGGGAAGAATGGTGAGGCGGAGAGTCTGGTAGTAGTGGTGGTGGTGGTGGTGACTCATCCCTCCCCGCGTGCTCTGGGTCGGGAGGGAAGAGGGAGCGTTTTGGGTCATGTGACTGCCCTTGTCTCGCACCACGTTGTGCCCTTTCTCCATCACCAGGTTGTTCTATTTGTCCATCACCACATTGTTGTTCGTCACTATGTTTATGACGACCATAGAACCTCCCCGGGGTATTTTTCTTGAGTGGGGAGATTATGCGAAGTGGGGGAGAAGGCAGGCGGGGTTGTGGGGGTACCTCCTCTTCACTCCCAGACTCGCCCCTTCTTCTCTTCAATCCCTTTCGTTCTTCCCCAGGTACACGCACATAATTTTAAGGGTCAGCAGGTTCATCTGCAACAACAACCTCTTCCCCACTTTCTGAGGATTCAGTGGGGTCTTGGGGAAGTGGGCGGCGGGGAGGTGCACTTGCCCCTTGCTGTCTTTGTGATGGCCTGCGCGGCCTGACAGGAATCTGAGCAAGCTCTTCCTGTAGCTCTCTTATTTCGGCTTGCGAGGGGGCATACTCGTCCCCAGACTCGTCCATTGCCGAGTCAGTGTCACTATCAGGGCTGTCAGTGTCGTACAGTATATCCATGACCTCCTCTGTACTGCAGGGGCGGGTAAGGCGGGCACTATAACGTCGAGACATGGTGTTTCACTCGAGAGGGTGTGCGGTAAACTGACCATGAGGTGTGGGAAGGCGGGTGCCCTCTCCCGTCCCCGCGCGCGCACGCGTATGGACAAAATGTTTTGAGATTAGTCCGCCGGCTCCCAAAGTAGTTCCCATATAAATCTAGAGCCATTCTGAGAGTTACGACTGGAGCTATAAGGGTGACGCGTTAGGCGCGTCTCTGGGGCTGTGCGTTACATACATAGCCGACGCGTCAGACGCGTCGCTGGGGCTCCACGGGTTAACATATAATATATTTGTTGATACTTCCACCTAAATCAACACCCATTTCCTCTGTAAATGTAAACTGTATAACGTATTTATCCGGTCATACGTCATACCAAAATGCTGAGTTAATGCTGTGTTGCTTCAGCATCCTTGAACCCAGGCGATGCCTTCTTACTCAGGCATCTTCATGACACTTCAAGAGACCTCAGCCAGAGAGAGACCGAGCTCTTTACTCCCTCTAAACTCTAAACTCAAACTCACCCTCTATAGCCAAGCTCCTATATCCCCTAGATATATTAGACCACACAAGTCATATATCACCTTGCTCCTAAGGCTTTTATTACAAGCCTTATCATATATCTGTACTGTATACCTGTGCTTTTATACTTATTATCACTTATCCAATAATTAATATGTTGTGTTATTACCTATAATCCCCTATATACTTAACATATTATAACTAAATATTTAAATAACATAGGCGAGGTAACGCTATTGATGATTAACATTACGAGAGAGAGAGAGAGAGAGAGCTACATAGAGCTACATAGATACACAGACCACACAGACCTCAAGGTCCTTACTAGGCAGTCTGGCCTTACAAACTATATATGCATATATGCATATATACACATACACACATACACATACATACATATACATATACACATATACATATACACATATATATACATATACATACATATACATATACATATATATATACATACACATACACATACATACATACATATACACCGGTACACACATATACACATACATACATACACACATACATACATACATATATGTACAGTATATATATACATACTGTACAGTGCACACACATACATATACATTTTTTTTTTTTTTTTTTTTTTCATATCACCCCAGCCCTCTGCAGATAGAGGTCAAGCCTTCCCTTGAAAGCGTTTATTGTGTCGCTCTCCACCACTCTCGCTGGTAGTTTATTCCACTCTGTCGCCACACTGTAGGTGAAGAAACTCTTTGTGACATCTAGGTTTGCCTTTTTGGTTTTTAATTTCATTCCATTTCCGCGAGTTTGATTAGTATTGTTTAATGTGAATAGTGCATTTACATCGACTTTGTCGAAACCTTTTAGTATCTTAAAGCACTCAATAAGCTGACCCCTCAACCTCCTCTTTTTTAATGAGAACAGGTTCAATCGTTTAAGTCTTTCTTCATATGGTTTATTTCTTAATGAGGGTATCATCTTCGTCGCTCTACGCTGTACTGACTCGAGTCTTACAATGTCTTTGATCAGATAAGGTGACCAGAACTGCACACCATATTCAAGGTGGGGCCTCACCATACTTTTGAACAGTGGCACTATTACGTTTTCATGTTTATATGTAAATTTTCGTTTAATAAAGCCCAATGCTATGTTTGCCTTATTTGCAGCTGCTATACATTGGTCGGAAGTTTTTAGGTTTTCAGATATTAGTACCCCTAGGTCTTTTACTACCGTTGCGGTTTTTATTTGTTTGCCATTCATTTCGTATTTGTATTTCATATTTCTGCTACCAACCTGCAGCACCTGACATTTATCGACATTGAAGGGCATCTGCCATTTTTTCGACCACTCTGATATCTTGTTTAAATCAGATTGCAACGCATTTCTATCATCTTCGTTCAGGACTGTATTTCCTATTTTTGTATCGTCGGCGAATTTGGAAATGGTGTTGTTTACCCCTACATCGATATCGTTAATGTAAATGAGAAACAGGACCGGTCCAAGGACTGAACCCTGTGGAACTCCACTAGTGACAGGCTCCCACTCCGATTCCACTCCATTTATCACCACTCTCTGTCTTCTGTCTGTAAGCCAATTTTTTATCCAAGAATGAATTTCACCTTTGATACCTATCCTCTCCAGTTTAGCCAATAGTTTTCGGTGAGGCACCTTGTCGAAAGCTTTTTGAAAGTCCAAGAAGATTATATCTAGTGATTTCGTCATGTCGTTATATGTGAATAGTTTGTTATAAAATTCAATCAAATTTGTTAGGCATGACTTATTTGATCTAAAGCCGTGTTGACTATTTTTGATTAGGTTGTTTGATTCGAGGTAATCTACTATCTTATCTCTAATGATTTTTTCCATGATTTTTCCTACAATTGAAGTTAGGCTAATTGGTCTGTAATTACTCGCTTTGGCCTTGCACCCTTCTTGTATATCGGCGTAATGTTCGCATCTTTCCAATCACTCGGTACAATCCCCTGTAGTAGTGATAAGTTAAATAGTTGTGTCAGGGGTTTTGCTATTTCGTCCTTGACATTCTTAATTATTTTCGGGTGGAGCATGTCGGGTCCCGGGGTCTTATTTACATTTAAATTACTCAATTTGCTTTGTACTTCGGTAACACTGATGGTGAAATCTCCTATCACATGAGTTGAGGTATTATTTTCAAGGGTATGATCGATAATTTCTTCTGTGAAAACTGAGCCAAAATATTTGTTGAGCAGATTTGCCGTGTTTGTGTCACCTGTTATTGTCTGGCCATCTTCTATTAGCGGTCCGATTCCGCTTTTGATCTGTTTATTTTTGTTTACGTAACTGTAGAATTGTTTGGGGTTTGTGGCACTTTCTCTGGCAATAGTCATTTCGTAATTTTGTTTGTTCGCCTAATTATTTTTTTTCACTTCCCTTCTACTATTTTTGTACAACTTTTTAATTACTTCAGTGTTTGTGTTATTTTTTACAAGTTTGTGGAGTTGATTCCTTTTCCTTATTGCCTTGCCAATGTCTCTACTGTACCAAGGGGGCATACTTGATTTCGTATTACGTTTTGGTTTCATGGGTACAAATTGTTTATGCGCTTCTGTAATTGTAGACTTAAAATGTCCCCATAGTTCATTTACTTCGTTTATATTTATGAGGTTTGAGTGTATGTTTGATAGCGATTCCTTAAGTCCGTCATAATTTGCGTTTTTGAAGTCCGAAACCATTCCTGTTGTTTTTACTGAGGAATATTTGCTTATAACGTTGATTCTTAAGATTTTATGATCGGACGTTGCCAGATGTTCACCTACATCCAGGTTTGATAATAAATTTTCTTGGGTAGTGATTACGAGGTCTAATATATTCCTGTCTCGCGTCGGCTGTTTTACGTGTTGAGTCAAAAAATTGTCCTGGATGAAGCTTGTCATTAGGCGTGACTCAGCATTTTTTCCGGTCAGGGTATTCCAGTCAATTAGGGGGAGGTTATAGTCACCTAGTAAAACTGTTTCGTCGGGTTTTCTCTAGTATTTCATAAAAAATTGTATCATCGGCAACAGTTAGTCTCGGTGGTCGGTACGCTGTAGTGATATTTAACTTCATGTTTTTTGTATTTATTTTGACGCACACTATTTCTGCATTACTTTCGGGGAGAGTCACCTCGACTGGGTTTAAGTAGGTTGCAACGTACATTGCAACCCCCCCTCTTTGTTTTCCATTGTTACGGTCTTTATGAAAAAATTTATATGGCTCTATGTGATATTCATGAAGTAGATCTTTATTTTTAAGGTTCAGATGTGTTTCCGTTATACAAATAACGTCAACTTTCTCATTTAATAACAGACATTTGAGTTCGTCTATTTTGTTTCTTATTGAGCAGGCATTTATGGATATTATTTTTATATCATTTCTCTCAGCATGCGCTGGATTTGTTTTTCTTATTGGTGAGGATGGGTTTGGGGTTGTGACTTGAAGCCGCGGCGGGTTGTCAAATTCATTCAGAAGAGAGAGAGAGAGAGAGAGAGAGAGAGAGAGAGAGAGAGAGAGAGAGAGAGAGAGAGAGAGAGAGCAGAAAGAGGCAGGTTGATGAGCTTTTGAGTCCGCCAAGTCAAACACAAAGGGAGAAAAACACCTTTGTAGCAAGCCCGCAGAAAAGGAATGAACAAGGTTTATGTACAGACCAAACAGCTCTGTAGGAGGCTGGGTGGTTCAGTAGTTTATTCAGTACAAGCTTTGGGTTAATGGTGCTCAATTATGGTGATTATGTTGTTTTAGTCTTTCATTCTTAGGTACGGGGGAAAATTGAAGAACATATGGTATGTTTTACAGACTCTCTACGTCTCAGGACATTATGATAAAATTGAGTCCATTAGATAATAACAAGAATACAAAATGTAAGTTCCCCAGAATATCATGTTAACTACAAGTGGATGCAACAAACAGATACACTATCCCTGTGTATTGGCTCGTGTGACATCAGCTGCACTTACAGTATAATCACGGTTACTCTTGCTATAATATTTGTATTTTTTAACATTGGTGTTTAGTCTGATAGAATTTAATGTGTTTTAATCAGAATAATAATGTATGGAGCATAATATCATACTTCCTGACTTCCGCAAAATAAACGAACATTTTTGTTAGCCAAGTATACTGTTTGGATAAACCTAAGTATCTATTGAATAATGCTCTACCTCATTATATTATAGTTTTGATTGTGCAATGGATAGTGCTCATTATGAAATACAACATTTAATATTACACGAGTATTAACATTTACAAACACAAAAATATAATCGTTCTCGAAGATGAAATACCTTTTTCTAGTTAGGAGTAGGAAATATTCTTGGATTGTAAATTTGGAAGAAAAGTGGTCGATATTGCATATTGCTATAGTTATTTGAGTGGTCGATATTGCATATTGCTATAGTTATTTGAGTGGTCGATATTGCATATTGCTATAGTTATTTGAGTGGTCGATATTGCATATTGCTATAGTTATTTGAGTGGTCGATATTGCATATTGCTATAGTTATTTGAGTTATAAATTGGACGAAATAAAACAGTGTACCGACAGTGAATTAAATTATAATGACATCATGTGTGCGTACTATATATCGAATAATGCAATATTTCAAGAGACTTAGTTTATCACTGAAACTCATTGCATCAAATTCAGTGTTTGTCCGCGACCATTGTGCCGGGTGGTAAATGAAGGTTCTTAGCTTCTTCAATACCATGACGTCATTTCACAGCTTCCTAGATACATACCTATGTGAATATGAATGTGAGTGTATACCCCCTCCCTTGCGGTGAGTACGAGGCACCCACCTTACAACACAGTCCCACTCCTATTAGGTCCAGCTATCCAACTCAAGAATTGGCACATTTTCTCAGTCTGTCTTCTACTCAACAAGTAAACTCTGTAACTCTCTCCCTCAATCAGTCTTTCCTTCATCCTATGACTTAGACTGCTTTAAACTTTGTGTGTCCAGGCATTTTAACTCCAATTAACGTCCCTTGAATCTGGCTGTCACTCTTTTCACTTAGGGGGGAGACACTCGTTACAGGCAACCTGCCTTTTGCCTCCTCCATGCAAAAAAAAAAAAAAAAAAAAAAAAAAAAAAAAAAAAAGAGAGATCCCCAGTACTCCAATGGGCTAAAGCTATTATTTATACTGTAACTCTTTGACTCTAACAATCAATCAATGGGGGCATACGCCGTGACAGCGCATACCTGCACTCACCCTCTTACTCCCCTCTTGGGGATCTCCCTTGGCGAGACTCCTGGCATCTGCCTGCCCCATATTAAGTGTCCTATCGCATGATTGGCCGAATTGACTCAGCCATGAGTACCGTGGTCTTTTCCATGGTCTCCTGAAGCAAATCCTGCTCACCATGTGGTCTTTACAGAAAACAACCCTGAGTGGCTCCAACAGATTCTACCTAATAAAATGGATATGACAATTGATTGTGAACCAAAATATACCAAACATAGCGCTACTATACTGACGGGGTTCTGCCAAGATTATCTCTCGCCTGCGATTTGTGTCGAATATTCTGGCACCTGTTTGTGTCTGGCTTCGTCAATCAAACCTCACACCTCAACATTATCTCCACGTATTTTTCCTTTCTCACTGTCAACGTCGTGTCTGTTACTCTTGTTATCTCTTGGCAAGGAATGTGTATCAGTATTTTTACAGATATTTTGTCATGCATCATGCATTTTATACTTCGATCCGCCATTATATACATTAGTATCAGCCGTTCTTGCAGACCACTGTCCATGCCCATCCTATGCTCATCTATACTTAATCCTAACCCTTCAAAATTACACTTAACCCATTCTGTGCCGACGAAGTATTGTATATCCGATTTTAGCTACATTTAGACAATATATGAAGCTTTAGAAGGATATGTGGTAGCTAAAAGGATTATTTGAGATTGTAGCCTTTTAATGGGTAGACTACCTACCTAAGCTAAATTAAATTGTCTAATTTAGCTGAAATCAGATAAATAATACATCGCCGATATAGAAGGGGTTAAACATAAACCTGTAATTGTCCAATGCAGAACCTGGAAATCTACAAGAGGATTATACACGTCCATATACAGTTGCCAAGACATGAACCTGTGATGCATGTTTTGGAGAACTGGCTGTAGTTAACGATCATAGAAGATTATTTCAGATTAGTTATGCGAATAAATGGTCGTGCCTATTTTAAGTAACATTACTGTATAATGGTAAGCTCATATACTATTCTTTGGATTATATAAACACTTGTGAACGCTTTAAATCTAGTCCCTCATGCAAATAAATGATCTCAGGTTCATGTGTTGGCAACTGTAAATCACCACGGTGACTTCCTTCTGCAGGGTGAGGTTGTGTATATGGTGAGGAGTTCAAGTGGACAGTTATTATCTTATTTTTATGTCAGAGATATAAGTGTTTAACCTGCAGCCAGAATAATCAGGCATTCATACATGCTAATAGAGAGAAAACAGTAATCCAGCCTTTTTGCTTAATAACCAATGCCTAACTGTCCTTCCATAACTTTCATTATCTCTCCAATATATCCCTTCTGTCTCTTGACTAGCGCTCCCATCCTAATTCACTCTACTTCCTTATTCCTCATACTATTCCTCCATTCTTGCTCTTCCTTTGTTGCCCATCTTTTCTTTGTTCATAGACCATCAGTATAGCCCCTTGAGTTCAATCTTACGAGATGCTAATATCGGAGTACAGGGGCGAGTTTGTTTTCTGACATTAAAGATGGGATAATGGAAAAACTATTTCATGAACACATATCCATTGACTTAATGATATTTTCCATTGAAGAAAAGCCTCTAACAACTGGATTTAAACTATTGTGGATCGATATATGTACTCTAAAGAACTGAGTTCGGTGTAAACTAGATTTTGAAAAACATACGTTGGGCAATGCAATGTGGAAGAGCGATGGTTAATTGATGGGCTCTAACAGCTGCCCTAGTACCACGGGGGAAGATATAAAATCACAAGCTCAACACAACACAGAACACAATGCAGGGGATACAACAGTTATCTACACATACAAATGGGGAATGAATTACTGATATTTGAGTTATTGATAATTCCAATTTATGTTTTCTATGTGAATGGAGGAGACAAAAGGCAAAGATGCCTGCATCAATTGTCTCTCTCAAAGTTGAGAGAGGTACAGAGAGTCAAATGTCTGGACACATGGAGATTGAAGCAGTTTAAGCCATATGATAAGGGAAAGACAGAGTTAGGGAGAAAGCTCCAAAGCATACTTATTGAGTAGCCTAGAAGGAATACTGGGAAAATCGGTTCACTCTTGGTTTAGAGAGTTGGTCAGAATAGGAGTGGGAGTGTGTTGAAAGGTGGGTACCCTCCACTCTTCATAAGGGAGAAAATATACACTGAAAAAGCTCTGAAGAACGCTGATTACTGTAATAGCGGTAGAAGAGTGAGAGAGATGCAACATTGGGGCATGTAGACGGTTGAGCGCACCAAACTTCTAGGAAACTGTTTTAGCAAGAGTGGAAATATGATCTTTCCAAGAAAGGTCAAGAGAAAAAGAAGCACTAAGAATACTGAGAGTAGATGAAGGGTTGAGTTGTGTATAGCTCGTAGATAAGGGCTAGTCGTGTGGAAGATCGTGATGGGTAGATAGAGGGAAAAATTGGGTTTTGGAAGCATCGAAAATAGCAAGGTTTTCTCTGCCTCAATCGTAAATAGTTGATAGATCAGAAAATAGGCGTGTTATGGCCTAATGACGTGCGTTTTGGAGTGATTACATGCTGGGTCATTGTGAAAAGCTATATGAATAGTGTAAGGTAGAGTCATCAGCATATAAGTTGAGAACACCATTAATGAATATTAGAAAGAGAACTGTCGACAGGACAGAACCCTGAAGAACATCGAAGTTGATAGGTTGAGGAACTGATCGATCGCCGTCCACAACTGCAGCTGGGAAACGGCCAGAAAGGAAATTAGATATAAAGGCACAAATGGAAAGATAAAAACCGAAGGAGTGTAGATTAGAATTTAAAGAGTTATGCCAGACTCTATCGAAGGCTATCGATATGTCTAGCGCAATATCCGAAAAGAGGATGACCAAGAGTTACTAAAGGGTACTTCACACATGCACGATTATTGTCTTGACGACCCACGACTGGGCAAACGTGGCACAATCGTAGGGCTTATCGGAGGTGACGTAGGGACGTCCCGGGGCGGCATGGTGGCATTTGAGCGTGGCCCAGCGGGTCCGCGGGGCACGAACAAATTTCAAAATGTTTTTTATATTTGGCCAGAATGGTCGGTGGCCGTTTTTCGTTGGTACAGTCGTCAGGATTAATTTGTTTAATTTTCCCTGTTAGTAGCACTGCACGGGTGGAGAGGTATCCCCTCCACCTCCTCTCCTTGTTGTTCCCATTACCCCACCTAAACCCTCCCATTTGCTCTGCGACCCCAGAACTACACCCACCCTCCCTTCTCTCGCTCTCACCCAGCTAGGAGCTACTTCTGGGACCTCGCCGATTACATTTATTCTGAACACCTAATGAAGGAATGAAGTATTTCACATCTGTCGACCATCATCTACTGCACAATAAACATATCAACTAAACAAAGCCTAACCAACCTGAAGCTGCTAATTACTACCGTTACTAGTAGGGTTAACTGTATAATGATATGGATATACCAGATAATTATGAGGGGTAGAAATATACACTTGTATAATTAAAATAATATAGGTATAATGAGATTAATTGGTTATACACGAAACTGTTATACAGAGTGGTATTGTAGAAGACGAATTATTGATCAGTTCAATATTATAACTCTTGTAGTTAATCTGGGATTTAATAAATGGGCGTTATATAGTTATTTAGTGATTATTCATAACAGGTGTGAATTCAAATTTCTTGAAAGTTATCTCGAGAATAAGCTTGAATAGGCTTGAAACTTTCAATAGTATTATGTGGAGTAGATACCCTACGTCTTGCCATTACTCGGGGATTATTCAACGCAATTTGCTATGTTTCACCCATATTGCTACATAGCCATAGTGAACGCCCCCCTTAACTTGGTTACAAAACAAGGTACCTGATCAAATAGAGTAGTCTTATGGCAAGGTGTTAAGGGTAAGGTGACAAAATGAATAAGTCCTTCCCTAATGTATGGGTGAGCGTAAGTGTTGAGGACATGGGAACTTTAAAATAAGACCCTCCCCAATGGATAGATGAGCGTAAGAGTACCCGAGGGGTTGTTAATTAAAATAGGGCATATAATATTGGTTATCAACCCTTCAGGATTATTAAGCCTGTTTATGTCAAGTAATATTTTCAAGCCTGGAGCCTCTTTTCGAAAAACTTGCCCGAGGATAGTTCGTGTCCCGTTTATATACAGTAGTTTTACATTATGGCCAATTAGGAAAACAATATGGCCTAATGATTGGGCAGATAGCTTCGTTAAGAGGATGAGTGTTGAGTTAGCGTAATGAAATCACATGGCCAACTCACTGGGCACATTATCAGCAATAATTCATAGCATTTATTGGCAAATTGGCTGTTTACACATAACACTCTCAGACATATGACGCGATTTTGAGCCTATTGGGGATACTTTACAGCCTTTGTTACCATCAGGGGTATTTAGAAACCTTTAGCTTAGTTACTTCAATCTCTGCAGTTGTCTTTGATTAGCTGTGGGCAGAAAACTAATTTTGGAGAGGTAATTATAAGAGTGAGAGAACTCTATTTCTTATTGCTAATCTGGCAACCTCTGCGTTATAAATGCGTGAAAGGGTTAATGAGTCCTTAACTGTCTGGAAGCAGAGAGATTTGTGGTGAATATGATTAAGCAAATGTTTTGATCTTGTATATGGTGCTAAGAAGTAGTGATATTAGTATTTAGTAATGGTATAAAAAGAAATCATTCAAAATATTTGAATGGTTTACTTTGTGTTCATTGATGGGAGAGACTCATGGTGGAATTGACACAGACGGATCTCGTTGTCTCAAGCTTGTTATGTAGCCCAGACTGAGCCATTACAACGATGACAATTAAATACAACTTCACGTGGGTTAGTTTGGCAGCTATATTATAGTATGATACAGTACTAAACCATCAGTACATCGGTATGAACCTTTCAGGGGTCAATGGTAAATGTATTGGTATAAATCACTCGAATTATATGTGAAGTTTTCGGCGAACACCCCTCCCCCGCTCTCTCTCTCTCTCTCTCTCTCTCTCTCTCTCTTTTTCTCTATCTATCTATCTACTGTATCTATCTTTTTCTTTCAAATTTAGTAAAGCTAATACTTGACTATGCCTATGATACATTGCATTCCTTCATTAGGTGTTCGGAATACATGCAATTGGTGAGGTCCAGAAGTAGCCCCTAACTGGGTGAGAGCGAGAGAAGGGAGGGAAGGTGTAGTTCTGGGGTCGGAGAGAAAATGGGAGGGTTTAGGTGGGGGTATGGCAACAACAAGGAGAGGAGGTGGAGGGGATACCTCTCCACAGTGCTACTAACGCCTTAGTCCAAGGAACTGAAACGAATTAATCCTGACGACTGTACACTGTCCTTGTGCCTTCGAGGCACCATTGTAGAACCGTCGGTTACATCCTTGCACCGTCGTTAAGGTTCCGTCACACTATGCCGATTTAAGCCGGCAAGTGCTGATCTCATCATAAGAGTTTTACCGGTGCGCTGCGGATCTCCTCATATAATCCAAGGCCTAAAAAAAAACATTTAAATCAGCCCAGTATAATTTATTTTTTATTTTTATTTTATTTTTATTTTTGTATTGCCCCTTGGCGATTCCAAATATCACTCCTCCACATCCCCTCCTTCCACTCCCCCCCCCCCTCCCCTTCAATTATCACCTATTCTCCCTGTTATTCCCTTATTCTTAGGTGTATTTTCGTGCTAACATTAGCGAGTTGCTAGCAGGGCGTGGTCATCTGTGTTACTAAGCGTGGGAAAGAGCGAGAGAGAGACTACTACGCAACAGTGTCTCTCCAGCCGTCGTAACGGCTGGCTGGCTGGCAGGCTGCCTCAGCCATAAGTTATGTAACTCCCGGCCTCTATCGCCGATTTTGACCATTCAAACGCTGTTTCCACTTGTTTTATTGTTGTAACAGGTTAATACCTTTATAATCAATGTAAAATAGGCGCATATAGATAAGTATTAATGATATTTATGGTACGATGACGATTTTAGTTTAGGAAACAGTCTAAATACCTCCGCACAGGGAGGGGTGGCCAATAACCCACCTACGCAACGGAGAAGTTAAGTGCTGATCATCGGTTACCGACTGCACCCATACGGATCAAAGAGGGGGCGTGTCGCATATATGAATATATATCAATATGTATCAATAAAGTATGTAATATATTATATGGTACACTCACACGTACTAAAAGTTGCTCAGGAGTGGGTCCTTCCTTCCCCTATTCCATCCTGGGCAGGTGGAAGGGGGGAGTTGGGTCCAAGTCTACCCCCACCTTCCACCCCCAAACAATTCCCAATTCCCCTACCTTCCTTCTCTAGCTGGCAGTTTGATTAGCGACGATTTTTCTCATTCATTGCAAATAATTGTTAAACCCATCATTGCACATGCTTACAATGGCCAACATTTAATATTTATTAGGAATTTATTAATACAATATACGGCATAATTGTATTCTCAATGAGTTTCTATACACAACTTGAGTTACACGAATCTTGGCTGTAGTGGTCTTGTGTGCCTCTCTCTCTCTCTCTTTGCAATACTGTCTACTAACAAGATTTAATGTGATTTTAATATAATAATACCGTAAGTAAATCCAATCCCATACAGTATTCAGGATATTATGTTCAACATTATTGCAATACACATCAACGTGCCCTCTACGATCTACTCCTAGTTTCTCAAATTACTTACACAGTCGGGCTTTTATATCATAACAGGAAAGGACTAACGGCAAAAATCTGCTGGAATAGTGTTGCAATTGTTATTGATTGTTTCGTTCATAATTTCAATCAGTTTCTCCCATTTATTCAATATCATACATACTATAAACGGTCTGTATTTAATTATTATATGTGGTCTAGGCACTTTTGATTAATAAATTAAATGTAGAACTCGATACAACTTACGGATCAAAGTCAAGTCGGTGTTAATGTTTAGTAAGGTTTGAGTATCGAGCCCTTGAGTAGCAGGGCTCGCCTTCTCACTTCCCCCTTCTTTGTCTCTATCTGTGATCCCAGCCTCTCACCTCTACAAACCCCCATCAACTCTCCTTTTTGTGTATGTAATGCAGGCAACATTCATCACACACACTAATAAAGGGAAATATACCCCATTCAGACCCGTTATATCTTGGGTGTAGAAATTGTGTGCTATGACAGTTATAAGGAGTTACAAGGAATAGTTAGTATATCAAAGCCGAGGTCCATTTCGGAGAAATTTCGAAGTGGAAGGAGAGACATTGTTCAGTGTACTACACTCCTTACAGAGTGTGCAAAATACTATCTACTGACTAGGCCTACTGTCTTCTTGAACTGCTCAACTGAGGACATTTTTAAAACTTCTGAGGAAAGTTTGTTCCAGGTAGAACATATCTTAAATAGGAAACAGTTTCCACAAATACTAGTGCTGCACCTTTTCAATTATAATTGCCAGCCATGGTTGCGTATTGTATTCGCATTGAGGCTAAACAGTTTGCTATGATCCACATTGTCAAACCCATTACATATTATATTAAAAACTTAAATGAACTGACCTCGTAGTCTGCGTGTTGAGAGAGAGAGAGAAGCAGATCACTACAGCTGAGATTCTTGTAACCCACGTTGTGTATAGAGACTCATTTTGATAATACTATTATGCAGTATATTGTATTTATAAATTCCTAATAAATGTTAAATGTCGGCCATTGTAAGCATGTGCAAAGATGGTCTAACAATAATTTGCAGTGAATGAGAACAATCGTCGCTAATCACTAACTGCCAGCTAGAGAAGGAAGGTGGGGGAGTTGGTGATAGTTTGGGGGTGGAAGATGGGGGTAGACTTGGCCCCGACTCCCCCCTTCCACCTGCCCAGAGTGGGGTAGGGGAAGGAAGGACCCACCCCTGAGCAACTTTTAGTACGCGTGAGTGTACATATAAATTGTGACAAGTAGGCAGTAAACCAAAATTGTAATATTCAATAAAAGATATGCCCCTTGCATGCTTTTTACCTCAGCCCATTTCACCATGAATGTTAGATACAGTATATACGTTATGTATGTAGGCCTATGTAATGAATGGGGAAAATGTATGGACAAATATCATAGTCATAATTACATTAATTATTGTAAGCTATGAGAATGCACCTGGTACAAAATTTATACAGTCTGACAAGTAGGCAGTTAAAATATTAACTATTCAAAACAACTCTATGACCTTTGCATGGTCTAATGCCCGAGAGGGAGTAGATGGAAATAGAAACAAAAATAAATAAATAAATAAAAATAAAAATTGAACGATGGCGACGAAGTCCCGTGTGAGGTTGACAGGTCGCATACTCACGTTATCGAAGCACATACCCACGGTGTGCTTTCTCATACCGACAGTGCCATCTGGCGCCAACCAGTTACCGCTCTCGTACCGTTGCTAGCATAACCTCCACCGTCAGTCGCCGATCGCATCCTCTCTTTGTAACGTCCGTTGGCATTAGTTGACCCTACGCTGACCCAAGCTCTGAAAGTTCAGCATGTCGTCGGCTAGCCGACCTCTCCCGCGTTATACTGTGCCCTATCGTCTGTTTGGGACCATTGCCGAAGGGCGCCGCATTAGGTGTCATCCTCGTTACGACCACTAGGTCGGGTAGCATCGGCACTTAAAATCGGCATAGTGTGACAGGGCCTTTACAGACACAGCACCATTCTATCACCGTCATTCGCTATTTATCCGGTATGCAGACAAACAGATATCATGACAGAAGTCAATACTTTTTATCGACTACTGTACTGTTAACCTATTCAATACCGGTGACGTCATTTCCATTATATTCCGGCAATTATTATGCAATTTGATTGAGTTTAGGAAGGACCTCTAACAAATAAATGGCTACAGACTATCTCATTTAATCCATTGAGTTACCATATATCCTTTCTAAGCTGATTACAATCGTGTAATAGTCTCCAGAATATGATGAAAAGGATGTCTCTGGTACTGAATGGGATGAACACATATTATTAGCTTGGTGTTAATCAAATTTGTGACTAATTTGTGCGATGGACTCAAGTCCATAATTATTTCACCAACATAATTAGCTATAATGATGCGAATACTATCAAAACAGATACATTTATGTGACAAGTATCTTAACCACACAAAATCGCTTTACACCGCCAGCCTCTCACGCCATGGTAGAAAAAATAAAAATAAAACAAATATATATATATATATATATATATATATATATGTGGGGAGATTGTAGGCACCAATCGATCAGGGCTAGACCCAGGTGAGGTTATAGGCATGTGATAAAGAGTCGCTGGAACTCCTGTTTCATTTGCTTGGCCTCTCTTACTGATTTTCTTTGTGCCTCATTTACACTGAGAGCAATCCAGCTAGCTCTCACAAACACCTCCTCCTCCTATCCACTTCACTACACTAAACATGCACACCACACTTCATTCCTCCACACCAAAATTAAAAAAACACAAAAATGATGAATTTTAGCCCAGCCTCGGAGTCCCCAGGGGGGGGGACCATAAATGCCCCCTCACCCGACCGACCATCCCCTGACGACCCCACACAATTACCTGGACCTCGGCCTGTTACTCTTTCTATTAATTTCTGCAACATTCGCGGACTTTCCTCTAACTTTCACTCTGTTGAGCACCATCTCTCCTCCTACAAACCTGATCTTCTCTTCCTCACCGAAACCCAGGTGTCTGTAGCAACATCCAGCAACCCCTTCTCTGTATCCTCCTACTTTCTCTATCCTAGTTTCAAAGCCAATGGCGGATGTTGTGCATATGTGCACAACAAACTCACTTGCTCTCGTGTTCCCGATTTCGACTCCTCTGAATTCTCAACTTTATGGCTCAAACTTTCCTGTCATTCTCTTACTAAATATTTCTGTGCTGTCTATCTTTCCCATAACTCTACCAACTTTCCTAAATTCTTTGACTATCTAAACTCTACAGTGGAACACATTCTATCCATTTCTCCTTTCTCAGAAATCTCCATCTTAGGAGATTTCAACGTTCACCACCGCCAATGGCTCTCCTCTCACACTACTGATCCACCTGGTGAACAAGCCTACGTCTTTTCTATCCTAAATGACCTAGAGCAGTTAGTTCAGCAACCCACCCGTATCCCGGATCGCATCGGAGATCGGCCCAACATTCTTGACCTGTTTCTAACTTCTAACCCTTCTTCTTATACTGTCGATCTTTTCTCTCCTTTGGGCTCCTCCGACCATAAACTTATCTCTGTCACCTGTCCTATCTCTCCAGTACAGCCACCCGATCCTCCTAGCCGGCGGCGCTTGTGGCACTTTGGCGCTGCCGACTGGGAGGCTCTTCGGCAGTACTTCTTTGATTTCCCATGGAATGATTTCTGCTTCCATGGCCGGCGACCCTCGGAGAGTGCTGAACGCATTACCGAGGTAATCCTATTGGGCATGGAAGCATACATTCCATTCTCTTTCTCTCAGACTAATGCTAAAAAATCTTGGTTTACTCACGCCTGTTCTACTGCTGTCCGCAATAAGGAGGAAGCATTCAAACGGTACCGACGCCTTAAAACTCAAGACTCTCATTCTTCATATGTTTCTGCCCGGAATCAAGCCAAATCTGTTCTTCGACTTGCCAAACACTCTTTCATCAATAATAAATGCACTGAACTATCCAACTCTAGCTCTTGCCAAGCTTTCGGGCATCTAGCCAAAAACCTCTCCAACAATTTCTCTTCCTCGTCTTTCCCTCCCCTTTCCCACTCTGATGGCACAACCATCACTTCTTCCTCTGACAAAGCTAAACTCTTAGCTCAAACTTTTGCTAGAAACTCCACCTTGGATGATTCCGGTGCTATTCCTCCCTCTCCGCCCTCCTCTCTCTTACTTATGCCTAATATCCTAATCTCTTCTAAAGATGTACTTTCTACCCTCTCTGGGCTTAACACTAATAAGGCGTACGGTCCGGACGGTGTTCCTCCTGTTGTTCTCAAAAACTGTGCTTCCGTGCTGACTCCCTGCCTAGGCAAACTCTTTCGTCTCTGTCTATCCTCTAACGTCTTCCCTTCATGCTGGAAGTTTGCTCACATTCAACCTGTCCCAAAGAAGGGTGACCGCTCTCAACCCTCCAACTATCGTCCAATTGCTCTTATCTCTTGTCTTTCTAAAGTTTTTGAAACTATTCTTGCTTCCAAATTTCTTAAGCATTTCTCTTCTCATAATCTGCTCTCAGATCGCCAGTATGGCTTCCTTAAGGGTCGCTCTACTGGTGATCTTCTTTCATATCTTACTAACTCTTGGTCATCCTCCTTTCGGGACTTCGGTGAGACTTTTTCTATTGCACTAGACATATCGAAAGCCTTCGATAGAGTCTGGCATAAATCTTTAATTTCTAAACTACCCTCCTTCGGTTTCTATCCCTCCATCTGTGCCTTTGTCTCTAATTTCCTTTCCGGCCGTTCCATAGCTGCGGTTGTGGACGGCCATTGTTCACTTCCTCACCCTATAAACTCCGGTGTTCCTCAGGGCTCTGTCCTATCTCCTATTCTCTTTCTAATTTTTATAAATGATCTCCTTAACTGTACCTTAATTCCCATCCATTCATACGCAGACGACTCAACCTTACACTACTCCATTAGTTTTTCAGAACGCCCCAGCCAGCAATCCCTCAACGACAAACGTAATGAAGCCATAGAACTCTTAAATTCTGATCTAAATACTATTTCCAATTGGGGCAGAGAAAACCTTGTTAACTTTAATGCTTCCAAAACCCAATTTCTCCATCTATCTACCCGTCAGGATCTCCCAGCGGACTATCCCTTATTCTTCAACAATACAAAAATCAACCCTTCATCTTCTCTCAATATTCTTGGAGTCTCTTTTTCTTCTGCTCTCATTTGGAAGGACCATATTACCAGTCTTGCTAAGGCAGCCTCCCAGAAGCTGGGTGTGCTCAACCGCCTTAGGGGGTTCTTTTCCCCTGCACAGCTTCTTGCTCTGTACAGGGGCATAGTGCGCCCTTGTATTGAGTATTGTTCACATGTGTGGGGAGGTTCCTCTCACACCGCTCTCCTAGACAAAGTTGAAAGGAAGGCCTTTCGTATCATTAACTCCCGTCCACTCACCAACTCTCTGCAATCTCTCTCTCTCCGCCGCAATGTTGCATCTCTCTCGCTATTCTATCGCTACTATAATAATCAGTGTTCCTCAGAGCTATCCCAGTGCATACCACCTCCTTTACGTAGGGCACGTGGTACCCGTCTTGCAACTCAATCCCACCCCTACTCTGTGCAACTCTCCAACCCAAGAGTGAAACGTTACTCTCAAACTTTCTTCTACTCAACATCTGAGCTCTGGAACTCTCTCCCAGAATCAGTCTTTCCCTCTTCCTATGACTTAAATTGCTTCAAACTCTGTGTGTCCAGGCATTTTGGCTCGAACGTCCCTTGATTTTGGCCCTGTCACTCTTTCAACTATGGGGGAGGCACTCGCTATAGGCAGTTATGCCTTTTGCCTCCCTCAATCACATAGAAAAAAAAAATATATATATATATATATATATATATATATATATACCGTGTGGTACACTATCAATGGAAGTTAAATATCTATAAGCTATAATCCAAACAAAATCAATCTAAATTAAATTACTCCATATCTAAATTGAATTCAATCTGAAACAAGCTAATTTATATCCAAAGGTCACATACAATAATTTATATATAAGGTAAGGTTATAAGGGTTAATAATATTCCATAAATTAACTCCCAAATAGTTCCACATGGCAACGAGACAAAGGAGAACTTTTACCCAATATAGCGGACAATGGGGAAGCGAGACGCCGGCCCTGAGGCTCGGGTCAAGTGAAAGAAAGAATCAAATGATTATATGAGAATGGACATGAATACTATGCTTATCTGTCAGTCAGTCATGGCGTCGATGAGAGTGTCGTGATGGTGTACATGTATGTATTGCTGGCAGTTTATTGTGATTAGAGGCACAAAAGCTCGATCAACTGAGGGCAGAAATTAGATGTTAACTGGTCGGTGTTCGTGGAGGCTCTGAGCTCTCTTCCTCAGAGTCACACCTTCCTGCCTTGGGAAACGCCAGGGCCCAAATTATCGTACCGATTCTATGTTGCTCAATACGCTAAATTATAATATATATATGATAAATTCATATATACTACACAAGACTGTGTCAATATTACTCATTACAGCATATTACAGCATATTAGGTCTTTTATAATCTTAACTTAACTTAGAGGATTGGGTTTAGTAGGAAAGAATGGTAGAGATTGGGAGTTGAATCAGTTGCTGTTCGCTGATGACACAGCATTGGTGGCGGATTCTGATGAGAAACTGCAGCGGGTAGTCAAAGAGTTTGGTGTGGTTTGTGGAAGGAGGAAACTGAAGGTGAACGTCAATAAAAGTAAAGTAATGGTGTGTAATAGGGGAGAGCATAGGGTGAATCTAGATGTGAGGCTGGATGGGGAAATATTGGAACAAGTAGAGTGTTTTAAATATCTAGGAGGAACGATAAGCAGGAGTGGAGGTATGGAAGTGGAGGTAAAACAGAGAGTGTGTGAAGGAAGGAAGGTTTTCGGAGCAATGGGAAGTATGTGGAAGACGAGAAATCTCGGAGTGAAAGTAAAAAGTGCACTGTATCAAGGAATTGTTGTGCCAACAGTGATGTATGGGGCTGAGACATGGGCTCTGAAGAAAAAAGAGAAAAGAGGGCTGGATGTGATGGAGATGAGCTGCTTGAGGAGTATGTGTGGAGTTACTCGTAGAGACAGATTGAGGAATGAAGAGATACGTAGGAGAGTGGGGCAGCAGGAACATTTGTCAGCCAGAGTGGACAGAAGGGTGCTGAGCTGGTATGGTCATGTTGAACGAATGGGAGATGAAAGGCTTACAAAGAGAATATGTGAGTCAGGTACAAGGGGAGATAGAAGGGCAGGAAGACCCCCATTGAGATGGAGAGACTGTGTAAGAAAGGCTTTGGATGATAGAGGAATGACTATAGATCAGGCAGAGGAAGTGGTGGTGGACAGGAGTGAATGGAGAATGCTTGTGAATAGTTGAGTGAACACGTGGTCATTTGGAGTAAGGGGTCGGGCGCAAGTTCGACTAGATAATAGTCCATCAGGCGCCTGGCCCGGGGGGACGATTAATATGAAGGGTGTGCCTGGAAGTGTGGTGGGAGGGCTTGTGGCTTTGGCTCCGCTGCATGTCTGCCTGCCGAGATCGGAACCTCTCCGGGTGGTCAGGGGCTGGGGGAGTGCTGGAGCGACCTTGGTAACCCTGGTCTCTGGGTCTTCTCCTGGGTGACCTGGATGTGTGTGAGTTTGTGCTTTTTATCTGTGTTTATTTTTTGTTTTATGTTGTTTTTGTGTTTTCCCTGTTCTTGCTCTGTCTTGAGTCGGCTACCCCCAAAATGGGGATTGGGCCAGAGCATATAGATAGATAGATAGAACTTACTTACAACATATATACACGATGTAATTGTCCTACGCCATGCAGCGGGAACGACCGTGACGTCACAGAGACGTACGGTAGCAGAAAAAGTGTCATACACTATCGTATTTACACGATACACTCCCCCCACAAAGAACACCTTAACCCCACCTTAAATCTAAAGTTGCCCAGAGGCTATCTTCTGACGCCACATGTCGACGGCGCCAGCAGCAGCGCGTCTGGGACGCGTCCCGGTCCGAGATTGATGACCATCAGTAAGAGGTGAGTCGTTACTTTGAGAATCCTTGGACCCAGCAATAACAGGTGGAGTCTCCGATTGTAAAGTGGAATCGAGCTCCAAAGCATACAAACGTGCGATAGGACGAACAGTAGTACCAGTGGCTGTCTTCAGTAGCGCCACCCGCTCTACAGAGTCTTCCCCCTTGTACACCTCCAACACACGACCTAATTTCCAGTACAAACGAGGACTATCTTCTTTAATTAAAACGACTTCACCAACAGTAGGTGCCGTCGGTCTACCAGAGGGTGTAACACTCTTTTCCCTCAATGCTAGCAGATACTCATTAATCCACCTTTTTCTAAAATCTTCGATTACCCTCGATATATACTGGTATCGCTTAGACACCGCTGCTTCAGAGTACAACAAGGGATCCTCTAACTCTACAATGGATTGGAAATCAGATGGAAAGGCAGTCAATGGTTTACCATATAGCAAGTGAGCTGGCGTTAATGGTAGTGGCTCTTGCAGGTCGGTGTACACATATGTGAGCGGACGATCATTCACGACTGCCTCTATCTCTGTGAGGACTGTCGTCAAATCACTCTTCTTTAATAGAGCACGTCCTACTACCGCTCCGAGTCCTGACTTTACTATGCCGACACACCGTTCCCACATCCCACCAAACCAAGGTGCCTTAACTGGGATGAACCTCCATTCGCACTTCCTCTCTCCCATAAAAGTGATAATTGTAGGATCACTGCTCATATCCTTTAGATATTTTGATGCCTGGATATAAGTAGGAGCGTTGTCGCTAAGAATGAGTTGAGGGAATGAACGACGGGCACAAAACCACGTAAACGCCAGCATAAATTCTTCGCTAGACATATTATCACATAGTTCTAGGTGTACCGCTCGAGGCGTTGCACAGGTAAACAATAATATATAAACCTTTTCATGCTCTCTCGTCTTCAATGCACCTGTGTAATCTAACCCTACAGCTTGGAAAGGCTCTATGTGCTTTTCACGGCATTCAGGTAGAGGTGGAGCTGGTCCAGTTGCATATGGTTTACCCTTTAGTCTCTGGCATATTACACACTTTCTTACTACGCATTGAGCTACTTCTCGAACTCTGGGAATCCACCATGTGAGACGCAAATTTGATATAATATGACATACCCCATAGTGTTTTACTTCCCTATGTGCACGTATGATCAATAGATCAGTAACGTGATGTCTTGTTGGCATAAGTATAGGACGGTTTGTGCCGTCCGTTACACACGACCACTTCAGGCGACCCTCACACCTGATGAGGTCATTATCTAGGTGCAACCTCAATTGACGCACTAAATTAGGCATTATTGTCTTATTCGAGCTTTGCAAAGACTCCAATTCATTGGAAAATGTTTCTGAACCCACTTGATCAAAGTTACTTCAGCTGCTTTATATTCACGAGCATTAATGGTGTGACCCCTGTTGCAGAGCTGGCCCGTTACTTTAAGCTTGATATTGGATATATATCTCAACACCCAAGCTACAACTCTTACTAATTTATTATAGTCACCGAATCTTGCCCATTCTAATATTGGACCTGGTGGTTCATTTGGTTGGGCTGTAACTGCCACTTTTTCCAGTGGCAGAAGTCCCTCACCTATAGCATGCCAAATCGTCCATTCATTTTCATGGAGCAGCCACTTTGTACCATGCCACCACAATTCGGACTTCACTAACTGGCTAGCCGTTATACCCCTAGTTATGAGATCACTAGGGTTGTCTTTTGTATTTACATAATGATATGCAACGTCTGGCAATAGGTCTCTAATCTCATCTACCCTATTCCGCACATAAACTGGCAGAGACTTCTTGCTATGTATCCAGTTGAGTGCGACCTGACTATCGCACCAAACGTGAACGATTCCAATATTTAACTCGCTCTCGTATGCTGCGCGTACATGTTCCACCAGACGTGCCAATAGCAGCATGGCAGTCAATTCCATTTTAGGGATAGTTACCTTTTTGACCGGGGCTACTTTGGCCCGGGCGGTAACTAAATGTGCCCCAAATGAAGTAACGACATATATGGCTACTCCGTATGCCGTGGCGCTAGCATCGCAAAACGTGTATAATGTAACATCACCTAACGACGCCACTTTACGAGGTAATGGTTTAGTACATAGGATGTCATACTCTTTCAACAACAATGTCCCTTGGTCATTCAAGTCCTCGTGCAAACTGTCATCCCATCCTATTTTGCGTCTCCAAACTTACTGCATCAGAATCCTAGCTCTTATGGTAACGGGTAATGCTAGACCCAAAGGATAAAAAAATTGCGCAACTATGCTCAACAGACTTCTTTTTGAGTGCGCTCCCGTCTGCTGAGCAAAAGACCTTGTTTGCAAAGTTAGTATGTCTTGTTTAGGTTGCCAGATCATCCCCAAATTTCTGGACTTTTCCTTGTTATGAGATGCCGTACCGTCCACCTGTATTAAACTCTGAAGATCTTCACTATTAGTAACCCACTCGCGGAGAAATCAATGTGCTTCTGTAAACAATCTACGTGCTTGCCAGTAGGTATGTAACAAATCATCCTGACTATCGCTAGAACCCTGCAAATTATCTATATACAACCCGCGAGATAGTTTACTTGTGTCCTCATGAGTATCTGATAGATGTTTTTTGATTGTGGCATTTAACAAAAACTGTGAACATGTAGCACCAAAGAGTACGACCCGAAAACGGTAGATTACGACCGGACTTTAAGAGTTGCTAATGTCTTCGAACCAAAGAAAGCGGGTAACATCTCTATCTTCCTCTTTTAGTTTGACCATCAAGAATGCTTTCTCGATGTCAATAATAAATGCATACTGCCCCAGCCTAAACCGCAATAGATGTTGGGACAGATCCAACACCATGGACGGACCTGTCAGCAGGCAGTCATTTAGACTGGGTTGTTGACCTTGGTGGGCAGAGCAGTCATACACCACCCATATTGGTGTGGTGATGCTGTCTTTCCTCACCCCATGATGGGCCAGATAGTGAACCCTTCCCTTCCTAATCGGTTCTTTTACATCGACTCTTTCAATGAAGCCCCTATCTTCATAACTCCGAAATACATCATCATACGCCTGGTGCATGTTCAGTTCATTTGTTAATTTACACTGTAATGCGGGCAATTGACCTAATGCCAATCCATAGTTGGTTGGCAGGCTTATCTCACTATTCTTCCAGGGTAAACTAACCTTATATTGCTTGTCTGACGCACAGTAGCTCACAGACTCTTCACATCTCTTTAGCGCAATTTCGGAGTCATAATCGGTCTCCATAGGATTAATGCCTATGTGATCCAATCTCCACAGTCGTTCCAGGTCGAACTCGGCAGTCATTTTAGGGTCACTAGGTTGGGAATCCTCCCTTCCCAACTCCTCTTCCGCGGTTACATTCACTCTTAATATCGAGACCGTGTCGACCAGAACATTTGACTGTGTAGTATGTACCTTTCCGCTCATGCAATAGCCAAATTTATTGGGGATTAAAATTACACCACGCATCATTTTAAATCCAGGGTATACTACATCATAATAATGATCCACACCAAGTAGAACATGCACCTCACTCTGATCTCCCATGGGATCTGACAAGTTAACCCCTTTGCTACGTAATGCGTGTTCCACCTTCTTCACTCCTACAGATACATATTCTGGTAGGGTGTCTACTACGATACATGTCATAAAGTACCTGTTTTTACGGTAGAAATATGAAATCTCCGCTATCTCGTAGTCTTGTTTGTCAGTAACCCCTGTGAAGCCCTGCAATCGAAGAGTCTCAGCCCCTACGATTCGGTGCTTCTATCTATCTATCTATTGCCTGACGCCGTGATCCCCGAAGGGGTGGCCACGAACGAACCGCCCCCATGCACCTCTGTCCCCAGTCAGTCGACGCCCCTCCCCACAACCAGCACCGCCTTCGTTCATGTAGTTCCTCACTCCATCCTTCCACCTCATATTCGGTCTACCTCTCCCCCTCTGTCCCTCCACCTCGCTCTCGTACACCCTCTTAGTCATTCTCTCGCTTTCCATACGTTCCATATGGCCGAACCATCTCAAGTTGTTCCTTTTCACACTTTCCAGCACATCTACCTCCACACCACACCTCCTTCTTACTTCCTCATTAGTCTGTCTATCCCTCCATGTAACTCCACACGCACTCCTTAAGTAATTAATTTCCACTGCTCTCACTCTTGGTCTGAGTCTCTCAACCAACGTCCATGCTTCGCTTCCGTAAGTCAGTGTCGGGATTACCACACTGTCATGCAAGGACTTCTTCACTTCCATACTGACCACCCTATTTCTTGTTACTGCTTTTAGCATTCCTACATCCCTCTTCCCCTGTTGTACCCTCTCCCGCACCTCTTCGGTGCTTTAGTCCCATTAATACGGACCTATTTATAAAGGATCATTGAGACCCTTGATCAAGAAGTACCCGACAAACCTTGTTACTGTCATTACCTTCCATGGGACTCTGTATTGTGGGCAATATAGTAGTGTCTTTCGTGCTACCTAGTGTCAAAGTTGTAGTACCCTCTGGTTTGACGTCTTTGACTTTGTCTGCTGTAGGACACAACTTGTCAAAATGATGTCCTTTACAGTGGCGACAGGGCCTTAAGTATGTAGCAGTACATTGTCCCTGCTTACCATGTTCCTTGCTCAGACAAGCTACACATAGCTTCAACTTTTTTGCCTGTGCTAGCTTTGTCTCATTTGTTGGGTATTTTACACAGAAACTCCATTTATGTTTGTTATTGTTACATAGCTTACATAGAATCTGAGCAGGTTTCTTATATGTACCCTCTTTCTTTCTTTTAGTCCCCAACGTCATGCTTACAGTTCCCCTCATCTCCACATTCCCACTCCCTCCTGACACATTCATTCTCCCATTGTTCAACTGTAAATTACTATTTTTTTTACTGAACTGAGTTTTGAACTCCCCCAGATCAAACGATATAACCTTGTCAAGTATTGCCATAGGAAGCTTCTGACGTAATATAATAACTATACTTTCCTGTGAGGAGAGCCCTAGGGTGTCTAGCGATCGAGTATGGCACTCCATATCGGCCCTAAAATTTGCTAACTCCTCAACCTTATACTGTGGTTCTGCGAGCTTTAAAAAGGCAACGACTTGGGCCATCTTCAACTGCTCTTGATCCCCGTATGTGGACTGTAATAGTTGTACTGCCTCAAGATAGTTATCACCTACTACTGCAAAACCCTCTATCAAATGTAAGGCCTCTCCTTCCATTTGTCCTTTCAGGTAGTGAAACTTACGGACATTATCCAATGAGGATTCATGTACTGTAGACCGAAATGGTGACCGGTCACTTCAACCAGTAGACCATTTCAACCAGTAGCTCTCAACCAGTACCAAATCAACCAATACAGTTAGGTTAGGTTAGGTTAGGTTAGTACTATTTTTTGGCACTGGTTGAGAGCTACTGGTTGAAATGGTCTACTGGTTGAAGTGACATGGAACCGACCGAAATACATCCCAAAAAGCTAACCACTCAGTCAATTTGCCCCCAAATGTAGGAAGATGAGCTTTGGGAGGTGCATAGTGTGTTTCGGGTCAACCCTTCTATGTGCCTCGTTCTCGCCTCCCTTCTTATTTGCGACAGCATGCTGTAATAGGTGCTTCGCTTTAAAGACAGGTTAATCATAGAGGGCGCGATTATCACACTCTGCAATTATCTCTTCCTCCTCTGTCATGCCTGCCACAATCATCTCACTTAGAGCAATAATACGACCGTGGGTAGCCTGAACATTGTCTAACCTAGCCTCTAATTCCTCGAGGTCAGCAGTAGTGATGAAAGTGTTGACATCAATAATTAACATATTTAATACTCCCCGAAGTCCCACCCTCTGATTTTTATGGGCTTTGCTCTGCACCCCATTAGACGGTGTCTCTTCCTGTTTACTCATTTTGTATGCAAGCCTGTAGGCTATTTACACCTAAAATGTTACAATCACAACGGCAAAATAGTAGCCTATTTAAGAAACGCCGACCGGCAGACTTCTTTGTTATGGAGAAAAAATAGCACACCAAATAGCAATACCTACACTAAAGGGTCATATTGAACAAGATTTTTTTTTAGGTCAGGTCATGTGTCACAGGAAGTCTGAAATAAAAAAGACAAATTATTGGGGGAAGATGATGGGTGGGATGCAGGATTTAGGCAGGTGCAACAACGCGACCCTGCATTCCGGCTCTAACCATCGTTTGGCTAGTCCTACCAGATTATCATAGAGTTGTTCCTGCATCCTGTTGTATGTCCCCTTGCTCATTGCCTTAACAAATCCCTTACTGGTAGCTAATTCCTGGGTCTGGGCACCAATGTGGTATACTATCAATGGAAGTTAAATATCTATAAGCTAAAATCCAAACAAAATCAATCTAAATTAAATTACTCCATATCTAAATTGAATTCAATCTGAAACAAGCTAATTTATATCCAAAGGTCACATACAATAATTTATATATAAGGTATGGTTATAAGGGTTAATAATATTCCAGGAATTAACTCACCAATAGATCCACGTGGCAACGAGACAAAGGAGAACTTTTACCCAATATGGCGGACAATGGGGAAGCGAGACGCAGGCCCTGAGGCTCGGGAGTGGAAGTGGAGTGGTTGCATTGAGGCAATTGGACAATATTCAAAATAAAGCTATTAGTTTAATCAATAACCCTGCAATCACACAGGACCTTCCTACATTATCCATACGAAGAAACGTTGCATGCCTTGCATTATTCTACAGATATTTTTACAGCGATTGTTCCGAGGAACTTGCTTCAATTATGCCGCCTCTCCACATCTTTCCCCGTAGAAGTAGGGCAGCTGAGAGCGCCCATGAATTTACACTCTCTCCTCCACAATGCAGAACTTCTGCTTATAAAAATTCATTTATCCCCAGAACTACTACTCTTTGGAATTCACTTCCCTCGAGTTGCTTTCCACAAACTTACAATCTACAAAAGTTTAAATCCAGTTGTTACAAACATTTTATGAATGGAGGATGCCTTTAGGCACATGGACCTTTTTGTTTTATCTGTGTTTTTCCTTCCTCCGTTCATTGTCTCTTTAAAAAAAAAGAAAAAAGAAAAGTGAAAGAAAGAATCAAATGATTATATGAGAATGGACATGAATACTATGCTTATCTGTCAATCAGTCATGGCGTCGATGAGAGCGTCATGATGGTGTAGATGTATGTATTGCTGGCAGTTTATTGTGATTAGAGGCACACAAGCTCTATCAACTGAGGGCGGAAATTAGATGTTAACTGGGCGGTGTTCGTGGAGGCTCTGAGCTCTCTTCCTCAGAGTCACACCTTGCAGCCTTGGCAAACGCCAGGGCCCAAATTATCGTACCGATTCTATGTTGCTCAATACGATAAATTAGATTGATATATACGATAAATTCATATATAGTACACAAGACCGTGTCAATATTACTCTAACAGCATATTAGGTCTTTTATAATCTTAACTTACTTACAACATTTAATCACGATGTAATCGTCCTACGCCGTGCAGCGGGAACGACCGTGAAGTCACAGAGACCTACGGTAGCAGAAAGTGTCATACACTATCGTATTTACACGATATACCGTATATATATATATATATATATATATATATATATATATTAGATATATACAAAAGGTGTATGTTGCCTTTATGAATTTGGAGAAGGCCTATGACAGAGTGGATGGAGTCATGAAAGAAATACAAGGAAGAGCAGTGGATGTTGGTGTGTCGCTGATAAAGGAGGGAAATGAGTGGAAGCTACCTGTACTGCTGTTTGCTGATGATACAGTTCTGATGAGCGATAAAGAATGGGAGTTGCAGGGTCTGGTAAATGTGTTTGGAACAGTGTGCGAAAAACAGAATCTGAAAGTAAATGCGGGGAAGAGCAAGGTTATGGTCTTCGAAAGGGGAGAAGCTACAGAGTGTGAGGTGAAGTTGAACGGTCAGGCTATGGAGATTGTCAGCTCATTTAAGTATCTGGGCAGTGTGTTGAGTAAAGTTGGGACTATGGATGAAGAAGTGAGGGAGAGAGTGCAACACAGGAAGAGGGTTGTAGGAACGTTGAAAGCAGTAACAAGAAATAGGGTGGTCAGTATGGAAGTGAAGAAGTCCTTGCATGACAGTGTGGTAATCCAGACACTAACTTACGGAAGCGAAGCTTGAACGTTCGGGAAGAGACTCAGACCAAGAGTGAGAGCGGTGGAAATGAGTTATTTGAGAAGTGCGTGCGGAGTTACATGGAGGGATAGACAGACGAATGAGGAAGTAAGAAGGTGTGGTGTGGAGGTAGATGTTCTGGAAAGTGTGAAAAGGAACAAGTTGAGATGGTTCGGCCATATGAAACGTATGGAAAGCGAGAGAATGACTAAGAGGGTGTACGAGAGCGAGGTGGAAGGACAGAGAGGGACAGGTGCACCAAAGGAGAGGTGGAAGTATGGAGTGAGGAAGTATATGGATGAAGGCGGTGCTGGTTGGGAGGAGGGGCGTCGACTGACTGGGGACAGAGGTGCATGGGGGCGGTTCGTTCGTGGCCACCCTTTCGGGGACCACGGCGTCCGGCAATAGATATATATATATATATATATATATATATATATATATATATATATATATATATGATATAATATATTATACATTATATATATATATATATATATATATATATATATATATATATATATAGTATATATTATACATTATATATACATATATATATATATATATATATATATATATATATATATATATATATATATATATATGTATATACACAGTATATATAATTACCTCTAATGTCAAAGTTAAATTATATGGGAAGGGTGTGTATTGAAGCCTTTGTCATATTATTTTACATTATATGTGCAGTATGTGAGTTAGGATACATATGTTTTTAATTCCAGTGTATTATATGTAAACCACTGAATAAACACTGATTAAAACAGTACATGTATGGGTAAAATGTATAGGCATATAAAGCGATAGCATCAGGGGGAAAGGCTGGTTGATGATAATTATATAATACACTAGCAATATAAGGTAATATAATACACTAGCAATATAAGGTAATATAATACACTAGCAATATAAGGTAATATCTTAGAAATAGTCATTGGAGGAGGAGGACGAGGAGGATATATATATATATTGTATATATATATTGTGACGCACCCAGTGCGTAGCAACGCAACCTGATTGTACTCCTTGGTACTCCACTGTACCGTCACGGTGCGTGTACCGTGTACCGTGCTGGCTGCTTATATTGAGTGTGACAACGTATAACTATGTTCTTTGTATCTCTGCAAAGGTCTCGTCATTTGCTAACCAGTGGTGGGTTTTGTTTTAAGCCATGTCGAGACCTTCTATTTAATATGTAGTATCAATAGAGAAGTTGATAGATGAGATAATAGGAATTCAGAGAGAGAGAGTGAGTTAGACTTCAGAGCGAGAGGGTAGCAATGGTTGCCAGACGTATGGACCGGTTGGCAGCCCTGCGCTTATAGCTAGGTGCGACAGGGTTGGTAGTACATTGCCGCCTGCATATGCTGCCTGGCTGCCCATGTTGTCGTACTGCACATTGCATGGAGGCTCGCTGTGTGCTCTATGACCAGGTTGCCTAGAACCTTTGAGATTCTAACATCCCTTGCCCTCTCTCCCAACTTCTCACGGTTGCACTCTTTCTCTCTGACGACATTACTCTCATTTCATTCTTCTCTCTATTTAAATGCATACCCTTCCCTTGAGGTCCTAAAGGAGTTTCAGCACTCACCTCTCGTATTACTCTTAGGACAAGCATATATTTACATGTATTAGATTTAAGGGGTTAATGTGAACAGCGATCTTCTTGATGAGGATAGTTGGTGAACGTTCTACATGTTCACGAGTTATATGCCCAGCTCATCATCCAATTTGTGACTAGACTAGTGCCATGTGTAAGAGCCCGACCATGCCCAGGAGTTGTCTGTAGAGGGGCGAGGACTTAGCCTTGATTTGCCTACCGAGCCAGGAGCGAGTGTAGTACCAGAGACTACAGCTCGCTCGTAGTGCCGGTATAGTAGAGTAACGTAATTTATCTGTCCTTGTGTTCTCTGCAGTCTTTTCCTGGGTTCTCGCTTTCGGTGCTGGGACTCGTTGTTCCTGTGACTTGGCCTGCTAGCTAGAACACATGGGGATGATGAGTGGGTTATATCTTTATTTTACTATGCATTGCAGCTCTCTTTAAGTTTATGTATGTAACACTTTACAATACACATTACTCACACACAAGACAACACTATTAATACTTTCATGTATCAATTAACTGCACTGTCGTTTTGCTGCTGTGTCCGGAGTTCCGTTGCGTAGGGCGCATACGGACTCAGAGGGGAGACAGAGTGAGAGAAGCGAAGTAGCCTATGCGGTAGTAGGCTACCGGCGCAGTACTGTTGCCTGCAACCTTTTAGTTATTCCAAGTATAGATTCATTATTACAATAAGTGACTACTATTTATGTTCCTTCCATGTGTATTATTAGGTATCTACTGGATCATGAACATCTTGTATGCTACATGCTAGTGCATGTTAGTAGGGGACAGTTATTCTAGTGCACGCGCTTTCAAGTAGGCGTGTACATTTGTCATTTAGCATTTCACTGTCATACCTTTAGCCTGCTTCTATTCTACATTATTAGAGGCTTAATATTAACGTAGTTTCTTGAGTATTGCATTTCTTTAGTAATAACGTAACCTATAAATGTCTGAGGGAGTTTAGCCTCATAGCCTACCCCTGTTGTACACTTTCGCCGAGTTAAGGTACCTCGTTACCATAGACGATAACTCTGTAGGGCGTTGGTGCTTTTGTTGTCTGGAGCATATAGTATTTGGGACTGGAATCGAGCGTGTCGTTGTCACATAAGCCATTTCTGTCCTACGATCAAGAATCCCGAATATGTATTGCCGATCCAGCCGTAACAAAATGGCGACCTTGCACAAGATTCAGTAGTATCCTATCACATGTTTTTTGGAGAACTATTCTATGCTACCTAGTAGAGCTGGCTAGAATTTTCTTGCATATTGGAGGAATTTTGATTGTGTCATTATTGTATTGGTGGACTTGCAGATTGTTTCGTTGGGGGTGTCTAGAGTAGAGTCATTCAAGCATCTTTAACATTTTGTGAGTCGAGACTGCAATTAGTAATAAGCACTTTTTTTTTTTTATGAACAGCAATTGTATAACCAGCACTATGTCTAATGACTCATCATTTACGGGGGAGGATAACACGGTACAGCCTAGTAACCAGCAAGTACAACAGATGTTTAGGGAGGGGAGTGTTATAAGTGGAGAGAGGGATGCCCGGGCATTTTTGCAGACACCTTTGACCGAACAGCGCCTGCAGGCTATTGATTGTTACGGTCTTCGCTGTTTAGCCACGGTTTTGGGGCGGGACTGTCCTGACAGTTGGCCCAAGAAGAATTTGGTGGCATGTTTGTTGGGTGATGGCGATGGGGCGGTGGGTGGAGTGGGGTCTTGGGGGGTTCCCTCCAAGCCTCCATTCCACTCTACCCCTGAGCTGGGCCCTCAGCCAGCGAGTCTTAGCACGATGCAGCAGGAGGGTTCTCAAGGGCAAGCTGGCTTACCCGTAAACACGTCTCGGTGTGGATCCCCCATTTTGTGCTCTCCCCCCCCAGGCCTGTCTCCTGAGATGTTATTTCAGCTAGAACTAGCTAAGTTTAAGCTGCAGGAGACTCAGATACAACAGGCTAGTATAGAACGCATAGAGGTTGCTAGAATCCAAGCCAATCAGGATGCAACCAGGTACCAGGCTGAAATGGATGTCGAGAAGTCTAGAGTAGAGACCACGGGGCGTCATCTCGGTGGTGGGCACCGGGTTACAGACTCACTTTCGCATTTAATTAAGTTGGTACCCGCATTTGATGAGACAGCAGTGACTGAGTTTTTTGCTCGTTTCGAAAAGAAGTGTCGTGAGTATGACTGGCCGGAGGTTAAATGGGCAGCATTAGTTTCATCACGTCTAGTGGGTAAGGGGTTGAAAGCCTACGATGCACTGTCACTGGACGAGAGTGTAGTGTATGGACTGGTGAAGGAGGCTGTGCTCCGGGCCTACGAACTGCAACCCGAAACTTATAGATTGAAGTTCCGTGGCGTGAATAAGAAGAGCGACGTCAGTTTTATGGAGCACGCACGGGACTTAACAGATGCAGGTAATAACTGGTTTCGGTCCGAGCACGCAGAGTCGGCTGAGGAAATTAAGCAACTTTTCTATCTGGAACAGTTTTACAAATGCACTGGAACCGATCTAACGCTGAACATTAAGGAAAAATGTCCCAAGACAGTAGAGGAGGCTGCCAAGATGGCAGACTTCAGATTATCATTGATTCGTGGTTGCGGTGCCGCTCAGAGGGCTGAGTCAGGGCAGAAGGGGCGCTATACCCCACCCACCAGAGTTTTCGATAATAACAAATCCTATGACACACATAACCACACTAAATGCATTGCACCTAATAACACCTACAAACACAAGCCTCTCCCGTTTACTAAAGGTCAGGCCCCTTCTTCGCCCGCACAAGGGAAGAAGCCCATTGGGGATGTGAAATGTTACAAATGTCAGAAGCTAGGCCATTATTCACGTGAGTGCCCTAGTAACACTCCCGCTAAGCCGGTGTCATTGGTTCACAGTATCGGTGTGTCTCTGAAGGCTGCAGCAACTGCCCGGGGTAGGTTGTCAGCAGCTGAGGCACACGCGGTAAAGAAGCGTACGGAAGGCTCGACACCTGTCCGGGACACTTTCTGTGACCATCGGGGACACGGGTTTGTGAGCTGGGGGAGTGAACTACGGAGGGTTGACTTGCTGAGGGATACGGGGGCTTCGCAAACTTTGTTGAGGAACTTCACAGGGAAACCGATAAATGCGGCCAGAGTTGTTGTGGTGCAGGGTATAAATGCTACGAGGTCATACCCACTTGTGAGGTTGGAGTTGAGAGTGGGAGAGGTGTGCAGGGAGCTGGATGTAGGGATCGTTGAGTGTTTGCCAGTTGAGGGCGTCGACCTTCTTCTCGGCAACGACTTTGCGGTGCCCACTTCCGGGACTCCACCCTTAGTCGTTGCCGAGAGGGCGGCCGACGTGGATGGTGAGAATCGGGAATGGGTTGGGAGGTGCCAACAGGATGAGATGGCCTGTGTGGTAACCCGATCTCGCTCTGCGGCTCCTGCACAGCCTAGCACTCAACCTCGGGGACAGTGGAGGAAGGATCAGGAGAAGGTTGCTAAGGGCAGGAAAAGGGACATTGATTCTGCTGCACTTCTCGGTGATTCGGTACTTGGACCTATAATAAACACGGGAGTTGACTCTGGCCCAGATATGGTGTGTAACAAGGCAGAGTTGGGTAAGACTTCGCGTGAGGCAAGAGCTGTAGCGAGAGCCACTAAGGCAGTAGAGCCTACTAGCCGGGGTAATGTCTTATTACAAAACCATCTTGATGCATTGACGCCCAGGGACATTAGTGAGCAGCAGCTGCAAGACGCTAGCCTAGCTCGTTATAGCAATGGTGCCATAGAGTTGGAGGAAGATGGGGATGCGAAGCCGGGAGATTTCTTTAGGCTCAACAGGATATTGTACCGCAGATTTCTAGACCCCAAATCGAAGTGGGAGGGCGGTGCGAGGGTAGTAGACCAGGTGGTTGTTCCAAATAAGTATAGAGAGTCCTTATTGTGTCTGGCGCATGATGTGCCGGTGGCGGGTCATTTGGGGGTAACAAAAACATTGGCGGCATTGGGCAGGTTTTTCTGGTGGCCTGGGGTCAAGGCTGATGTCTGTGCATGGGTGGCTGGGTGTGCGACCTGCCAGACAACGGGGAAGCCTAACCAGACAATCCCGAAGGCACCTTTGTTTCCTATACCTGTCACCGGGCCTCCGTTCAGCAAAGTTGTAGTAGATTTGGTTGGCCCTTTCCCGCCTACTAGTAGTGGCAATAAATTCCTGTTGACAATCATGGATGTGGCTACGAGATACCCGGACGCATACCCCATGAGAAACGGCTCGGCAAAGGCAGTTGTTAAAAACTTATTATTGTTCTGTTCCCGTTATGGATTTCCACGTGAGGTGCAGTCAGACCAGGGGAGCAATTTTACATCCAAATTGTTCAAGCAAACCCTTCAGTTGCACGGTATATGTTCTGTAGTGTCGTCAGCCTACCATCCCGAGAGTCAGGGAGTCTTGGAGCGGTGGCACTCGACCCTGAAGAGTATGCTACGCTGTTACTGTGCAGAACATGACACTGATTGGGATTTGGGTCTGCCGTATGTTCTGTTCGCTGCACGTGAAGTCCCAGGAGAGAGCCTGGGGTTCAGTCCAAATCAACTAGTCTTTGGCCATAATGTGAGAGGACCTTTAAGTATGGTGAAAGAGATCTGGGAGGGCGAAGAGAAGCCGGGGTCTGTACTTAAATATATCCTTGAGAGCCGGGAGAGACTTATAGGTTGCATGGCAGCGGCAGGTAATAACTTGGTTAATGCACAGGCGGTCATGAAGCACCAGTATGACGCCAAGGTGAAGCTTCGGGAGTTTTCGGTGGGTCAGGAGGTAATGTTGCTTTTACCTTTGCCTGGACACCCCCTTTCTGCCAAGTTTATTGGGCCGTATGTGGTGGCTAAGAAACTGTCCGACCTTGATTATCTCGTTGCAACACCTGACCGTAGAAAAAAACATCAGTTATGTCATGTTAACCTCATGAAAGAGTATGTGAGACGCCCCTCAGAGCCTCTCACTGTCCCTGTGCTGGCCTGCAGCGGCCAGGGTGGAGAAGGAGGTGGGGACAGTCATGCTGCTGAGGAGGATAGCTGGGACTGTGTCATTTCCGCGGAACAGTGGGCGGGGAATACTGAACAAGAGGCTAGGCAAGCTGTAAGTCACCTGCCTGAGCACCAGGGTGCTGCTGTCCTAGGCCTGTTCAGGTCATACCCCTCTGTTTTCGCCGAACACCCAGGTCTCACTACTCAGGTAACGCACGACGTGGACGTCGGTGATAATGTGCCCTTCAAGTCAGTGCCCTACCGTGTGCCCCCGGTAAAGTTGCCAGCTTTACGGGAGGAGTTAAAGTACATGGTTGAGAGAGGGATGATCACTGAAGGTTATGTGAAGTGGACATCACCCGTCACGTTGCAGCCAAAACCTGACGGCAAGGTGCGGTTCTGCATAGATTTTCGTAGGCTAAATGGCTTGACCACTACCAACCCTTACCCTTTGCCTCGAGTTGACGACAGCGTGGACAAGATAGGGAATGCAAAGTACCTTACTAAAATTGATCTTGTAAAAGGCTACTGGCAAGTACCCCTGTCGGACCGAGCTAAGCAAGTTTGTGGTTTTGTGGTAGATGGCAAGACCTACCAATGTAACGTAATGCCTTATGGGCTTAAGAACGCACCTGCCACGTTTCAGAACCTGATGAACGATATTTGTGACGAAATCCCTAACTGCACGGTCTACCTTGATGACGTGATAGTGTATGATGACAATTTTGAAAATCACCTAAGGCACTTAGAGACCCTGTTTGGGAAGTTGCACGATGCTGGGCTGGTGGTGAACCTGAGGAAGTGCGAGTTTGTAAAGGCTACTGTGCAGTATCTTGGCTTCGTGGTCGGGTTAGGCCGGGTGTGCCCCCCCCTGAGCAAGATACAGGCTATCAATATGTTTCCCAGGCCCACCACTAAGCGCCAGGTCATGCGGTTCCTAGGTATGATAGGCTATTATAGGCGCTTCATCCGGGGATACTCTACTGTCTTAGCACCGTTAACTGATCTACTGTCGAAGTCAGTGAAGTTCTGTTGGGCTGCGGAGTGTCAGAGGGCTTTCGACCTAGTCAAGCACCTGCTGTGTACACATCCGATTTTGAGAGCCCCAGACTTCTCCAGGAGTTTTCAGCTGGCGACTGATGCCAGCGGTGTGGGTGCCGGGGCAGTGTTACTGCAGACTGATTCCGAGGGCTTGGAACACCCAGTGAGCTTCTTTTCTCGCAAGTTTAATTCGGCACAAAGGAATTACTCGACTATAGAGAAGGAGCTTCTTGCTATCGTTTTGTCGCTCAAACATTTCGAAGTTTATGTTCCAGCCTACGGCCCGGTAGTGACGATTTATACGGACCATCATCCCTTGAAATTCCTAAATCAGTTTCACAATCGGAATATGCGGTTGACCAGGTGGTCCCTAATGCTCCAAGAGTATAATCTCAACATTCAGCATATTGCCGGGAGTGAGAACGTGATAGCAGATTGTCTATCAAGGGTTGATGATCCAGGATAGTCGTGCACGGTGTGTGGGTTGAGCAGGAGTAAAATTAGGCTATCATAACGCCGTCCAAAAAGATTATAAAACAATAAAATAAACGAGAATTTTTTTTTTTAGTTTTGTAAGTCTTTATTGTTGTAGCATGATGCATGCGATATTGTGTTTTATGTATAATTCACACTTCAGTTGTTGTGCACCTTTTGCAATTAGTGGCAGCTAAGGGTAGCAGGTCGGTTGGTTGCCTGTCAGATTTTGATAATGCTTCTAAGGTCGATTATCTAAAATCTTGGGGGGGCTGTGACGCACCCAGTGCGTGGCAACGCAACCTGATTGTACTCCTTGGTACTCCACTGTACCGCCCGTACCACTGTACCGTGCTGGCTGCCTATATTGAGTGTGACAACGTATAACTATGTTCTTTGTATCTCTGCAAAGGTCTCGTCATGTGCTAACCAGTGGTGGGTTTTGTTTTAAGCCATGTCGAGACCTTCCATTTAATATGTAGTATCAATAGAGAAGTTGATAGATAAGACAATGGGAGTTCAGAGAGAGAGAGTGAGTTAGGCTTCAGAGCGAGAGGGTAGCAATGCGCCACGCTGCCGGGGGGGTGGTTGCCAGACGTATGGACTGGTTGGCAGCCTTGCGCTTATAGCTAGGCGCGACAGGGTTGGTAGTCCATTGCCGCCTGCCTATGCTGCCTGGGCTGCCCATGTTGTCGTACTGCACATTGCCTGGAGGCTCGCTGTGTGTTCCATGATCAGGTTGCCTAGAACCTTTGAGATTCTAACATCCCTTGCCCTCTCTCCCAACTTCTCACGGTTGCACTCTTTCTCTCTGACGACATTACTCTCATTTCATTCTTCTCTCTATTTAAATGCATAACCTTCCCTTGAGGTCCTAAAGGAGTTTCAGCACTCACCTCTCGTATTACTCTTAGGACAAGCATATATTTACATGTATTAGATTTAAGGGGTTAATGTGAACAGTGATCTTCTTGATGAGGATAGTTGGTGAACGTTCTACATGTTCACGAGTTATATGCCCAGCTCATCATCCAATTTGTGACTAGACTAGTGCCATGTGTAAGAGCCCGACCATGCCCAGGAGTTGTCTGTAGAGGGGCGAGGACTTAGCCTTGATTTGCCTACCGAGCCAGGAGCGAGTGTAGTACCAGAGACTACAGCTCGCTCGTAGTGCCGGTATAGTAGAGTAACGTAATTTATCTGTCCTTGTGTTCTCTGCAGTCTTTTCCTGGGTTCTCGCTTTCGGTGCTGGGACTCGTTGTTCCTGTGACTTGGCCTGCTAGCTAGAACACATGGGGATGATGAGTGGGTTATATCTTTATTTTACTATGCATTGCAGCTCTCTTTAAGTTTATGTATGTAACACTTTACAATACACATTACTCACACACAAGACAACACTATTAATACTTTCATGTATCAATTAACTGCACTGTCGTTTTGCTGCTGTGTCCGGAGTTCTGTTGCGTAGGGCGCATACGAACTCAGAGGGGAGACAGAGTGAGAGAAGCGAAGTAGCCTATGCGGTAGTAGGCTACCGGCGCAGTACTGTTGCCTGCAACCTTTTAGTTATTCCAAGTATAGATTCATTCTTATAATAAGTGACTACTATTTATGTTCCTTCCATGTGTATTATTAGGTATCTACTGGATCATGAACATCTTGTATGCTACATGCTAGTGCATGTTAGTAGGGGACAGTTATTCTAGTGCACGCGCTTTCAAGTAGGCGTGTACATTTGTCATTTAGCATTTCACTGTCATACCTTTAGCCTGCTTCTATTCTACATTATTAGAGGCTTAATATTAACGTAGTTTCTTGAGTATTGCATTTCTTTAGTAATAACGTAACCTATAAATGTCTGAGGGAGTTTAGCCTCATAGCCTACCCCTGTTGTACACTTTCGCCGAGTTAAGGTACCTCGTTACCATAGACGATAACTCTGTAGGGCGTTGGTGCTTTTGTTGTCTGGAGCATATAGTATTTGGGACTGGAATCGAGCGTGTCGTTGTCACATAAGCCATTTCTGTCCTACGATCAAGAATCCCGAATATGTATTGCCGATCCAGCCGTAACAATATATATATATATATATATATATATATAGAGAGAGAGAGAGAGAGAGAGAGAGAGATAGATATATATTATACACTGTCTTGTATACGCCCATACACCTACATAAACAAATACGTACACACACAATTAATATTAATAATAAACCTAAATGCCACCATACTCAATGTAACTCAACTGTACATCTTCAACAGATAATCATTAACTTTACGTATGAAAGTAGGAAGTGAACACTGATGATCTATTGCTCGTGAAAAAGCATTCCACACAGTGATATCCTTATGTCTAAATGTTTTGTGAACCGTAGCTGACCTTCCCACTAGTATATATAATTGATTGTTTTGTCCCGTTGGGCAGTTGTGCAAATCTTCATTTCTAGAAAACATTTCCCTCAGACCTATACTACAGGTAAACATTTCCCTCAGACCTATACTACAGGTAAACATTTCCCTCAGACCTATACTACAGGTAAACATTTCCCTCAGACCTTTACTACAGGTAAACATTTCCCTCAGACCTATACTACAGGTAAACATTTCCCTCAGACCTATACTACAGGTAAACATTTCCCTCAGACCTATACTACAGGTAAACATTTCCCTCAGACCTATACTACAGGTAAACATTTCCCTCAGACCTATACTACAGGTAAACATTTCCCTCAGACCTATACTACAGGTAAACATTTCTCTCAGACCTATACTACAGGTAAACATTTCCCTCAGACCTATACTACAGGTAAACATTTCCCTCAGACCTATACTACAGGTAAACATTTCCCTCAGACCTATACTACAGGTAAACATTTCCCTCAGACCTATACTACAGGTAAACATTTCCCTCAGACCTATACTACAGGTAAACATTTCCCTCAGACCTATACTACAGGTAAACATTTCCCTCAGACCTATACTACAGGTAAACATTTCCCTCAGACCTATACTACAGGTAAACATTTCCCTCAGACCTATACTACAGGTAAACATTTCCCTCAGACCTATACTACAGGTAAACATTTCCCTCAGACCTATACTACAGGTAAACATTTCCCTCAGACCTATACTACAGGTAAACATTTCCCTCAGACCTATACTACAGGTAAACATTTCCCTCAGACCTATACTACAGGTAATAGACTCTTTAGTGAATCGAAAATTCATTTTGGCTAATCAATGTTAATATAATTTTTGGGAGTTATAACATCTTTAAAAACTTCAATAATGGTTCAGTATGTTCCCTACTCTTTTTTGATTAAATAATTTGAATGATTCTCTTCTGTAGAGTAATAATATATTTTATTTAAGGCATTGGTTAATCGTCAAACTTCTATACCGTAAGTCATAAATGGTAAAATAAAACTATTGTACAATGATTATATATTCATGTTAAAACATTCAGTAATTTCCTGGCATTATAAATTATAAAATCACAATACCTATTTCACTCCGTCTGCTACCAATATGGTAATGTCAATACAACTTAGAGTCAATGTAAATTCCCAAGAACTTAGTACATTGTACGTTTTATAATTTCATACCTTTTATTTGCAGATTCACAAGTTCATCATATTGCCTAACTGTGTTTTTTTTAAATACCATGTACTGTGTTTTAGATATATTTAACAAAAGTTTATTACAATTGATCATTAGGGGGAGATTGTAGGCACCAATCAAACAGGGCTAGACCCAGGAGTGGCGATAGGCATGTTATAAGGAGTCGCTGTAACTTCTGTTTCATTTGCTCAGCCTCTCTTACATAAATGCCCCCACAACGCACACTGAACACCCACCCAACGACCCATCAAAATGTCTCCGACCGCCGCCTGACACTCTCGCTATCAACTTCTGCAACTTTCGTTGCCTTTCCTCTAACTTCCACTCTCTTCTGCTAACCCTGATTTATTCTTGTTCACCTACACCCATTTTTCTTATGTGCATGAAGGAGATAAAAGGCAAAGCTGCCTGTAACTAGTTCACCCCCCCCCCCCCCCCAATTTAAATAAAGTTATGGAGAACCAAAATCAAGGTACCTTAGAGGTGTGTTGGTAAGAAGTGTGGTGTGCTTGATAAGTGTAGTGAAATTAATAGGAGGAGGAAGTGTTTGCGAGAGTGAGCTGGATTACTATCTGTGTAGGTGAAACACAAATAGAAACAGTGGGGGAAGCCAGGCAAGTGAAACAGGAGTTCCAGCAACTCCTTATCATATGGGTAGGGGGCCTCCCCTGAGTACTACACAGCTTGATTGGTGCCACAATCTCCCCACTTTTTGTCTGGGACTATTGCCAGCAAACCCTTCTCTGTATCCTCCCACTATTTATATCCTCAGTTACAAGCCAAAGGTGGATGTTGCGTATATGTGCATAACAATCTTAGTTTTTTCGTGTTCCCATCTTTGATTCTTTTGAATTCTCAATTCTCTGGCTAAAGCTTTCCTGTCACTCTCAAACTAAATAGTTATGTGTTGTTTATCTCTCCCCTAATTCTACTGACTATCTAAACAAAAATTGACTATCTAATTTCTAAAGTGGAACACATTCTATTCATCTCTCCTTTCGCAAAAATATCCATCTTAGCAGATTTCAATGTTCACCACCACCAATGGCTCTCCTCTTTTGTCACTGACCAACCTGGTGAACAAGCGTACATTTATTTTATCCTAAATGACCTAGAGCAGTTAATCCAGCACCCTACTCGTATTCCTGACCGCCTTGGAGATCGGTCCAACATGACTAACCTCGAATCATTCTACTTATTCTGTAAACTTTTTCTCTCCATTGGGCTCCTCTGATCACATCCTTATCTCTGTTACCTGTCCTATCTCTCCAGTACAGCCATTTGATCCTCCCAGCTTTGTGGCACTTTGAGGCTGTCGACTTGGAGGCTCTTTGGCAGTACTTCTTTGACTTCCGATGGAATAATATATTTTGCTTCCGTAGTCGGGGACCATCGGGAGTGCACTAAGCGCATTACCGAGGTAATCCTCTCGGGCATGGAGGCGTACATTGCATTTTCGTTCTCTCAGTCTAATGCAAACAAATCTTGATTTACTCATGCTTGTTCTACTGCTGTCCGCAATAAGGAGGTGTCGTGAATCCTAGCTGGTATATATACCGTAGTTTGAATTTCCCGGGTTCACGACAGCTGGTTCCTTTTTGTTTATACACATTACTTTATTTATCTTTGTGGATAAATATTACTGTGGTTGCACCAATTATATCTTAGTTTATTTTCCCTTATTATTTAATCACGGGGGACAATATAGAACCCTTAAATATATTTATATTGTTACGATAAAAGGGTATCGCAGTACACTTCACACAGAGACTTCGTCCCGTTCACAACAACCACCAGTTGCTGCCACATAACAACAGAACTTCACTGAACATCACCTAACCTACACTCTTTGCATCACAGCTAAGTTCCTTTAATACTAGAAGTACTTCATAGATATTACTGGGACTACCACAGATAACTTACACATACATGTTTACAAGTAAGTCAAACGCCGACCCGGTATCATATTTATAGCCTAGGCCATTTCATCTTCCCAGGTCTAATTATTTACTTTATATCCGTTTCTCCTCTACCCCCTAGGAATAATATTCAGGATATAATTGGTGCCGTGTGACCAGGATACTGGGCCATCTGTTATATATTGATAGTGATTGGGGGGGTATTAGGCCTGAATTGTCTGCCTTTGTGTAGAGCTGGGCGATCCAGTGGACAGATGTTGAGGGGCGCATATGTCCGGGATTTTCCGCTGGACCGTCCAGTGCAGTGCCCTGCTTTTTTTTTGTTAAGCAGTTCTATAGACCAGGGGCAAGGGTGGACATTGTCAGGCAGACCTCAGCCTGGGCTAGATGTGCCAGGGAGCCAGAAGATATTAGATAGGCTACTGAACAGAGCGCATGCCTTCTTTGAGGAGAAGGACAAGGCCGAGGAGGAGCAGTCGACGCAATAGGCTAGATCTAAAGACTAGGACGACGGCTGCGGCTGTTCCTCCTTCAGAGGAGTCTTGATCCTTCTTTCTTTTTCTTTGTAATTTGTTAAAATTTAATATAGCCTAGTAAAGTAAATATTGTAAAGTAGAATAATATGACATAGGGTAAAATTTCCTTTTCTTTGATCATTTGTAAACTCACAGGGGGCACGCGATCTGCATGCTTCAATTTGCTTGGTTGCTGTCGTCATCAATGGAAGTAGGTTAGCCTAGGCTTAGAATAGATTAGAATAGGTTAGCCTACAGTGACGATTAGTATTGTTGTTCCTTAAGCTTTAGTTACCGTAAACTTTTAAGAATGGATGAGAAAATAAAGTCATTGCGGTGGTTCAGGGCCACCAAGAAGGGAGGGATTACTAAGCTTACCTCTAATCTGTCTGAATTTATTGAACATGCTGCTACACTGCATGATGTAAGGGGTGTGAAAATAACTTTAGAAAAGGCCCTAGCTGATATCGAGTCGTATAGCATAGAGTTGTATAGCTTATATTCAGATGATCAGTTAGAGGATGAGATGGTGAAAGATATGCAGTATGTTAATCAAGTAAACAGTCAGTTAGCTGAGTTAGATAGTGCTCTACAGACAACCACTACTGGTAGATCTCATGATAGTGCAGCAAGTAGGAAGCAGAAGGGTATTAAGCTACCCTCCCTGAAGTTGCCAGTTTTTGATGGGGATCCAACATAGTGGGTGGGTTTCTGGGAGCTCTTTGATTGTAGTGTTCACTCCCAAACAGACTTAACTGACATTCAGGAATTTACGTATCTAAAGGGACAACTTAGTGGTGAGGCTCTACAAATTGTTAGTGGATTTAGTTTGGTCGCTGCAAGTTACGAACCAGCGGTCACTATATTGAAAAACAGTTATGGTCAAAAGGATCGCATCAAAGCAGCTCACATAGCGAAACTGTGTAATCTCCCACATCCTAGCCAGGAGGTCAGTGCTCTGAAAGATTTTTCCGCGTCATTTGAGTGTGCGTTAGAGTCATTACGCTCTATGGACGTAACAGTAAGTGAAATGTGTGCAGTACTGTTGCATAATAAACTCCCTAGTGCACTCTCTGAAGTGATTAAGCGTGAATTAAAAGACAACTGGCTGGATGTGGATGAATATGTTTGTGTGTTTAAGACTGAAGTGTGCAATCTAGAAAGTAGACATAATCCACTAGAACAGTTTGGGGCGACCGCCACAGCAGCATATGCAGTGTATCAGAAACCCGATACCAAGCAGAAGTATGGATGTAAGTTGTGTTTAAAGACAGGACATTTTTGGGCAAAGTGTGCAAAATAAAAGAACAGTCCCGCCAAGGCCAATAGAGCAAGGCAGTTTAAATTGTGCGTCGGGTGCCTGTCGTCAGAACATGGCAGCCAGGGGTGTACTAACCCTAAAATTAGGCCGTGCCGATTCTGCCAACAGAAACATTTTAATTATTTGTGTCCGACGCCACGCCTTGAACAAACTGGACAACCAGTGGCCCCTGAACCAACAGTGACCATGGCTGTGGCTTCGGGCCGTAATGCAGTGTTGTTGTCTACCATTCAAATTCCCTTGACCGACAGAAACGGTCATACCAGTAGAGTAAGAGCTTTGTTGGACCAATGTTCGCAGCGTACCTTCATCTTGCGCTCTGCTTTATCGCAGCTTGATTACGTTAGGGTCAGTAAGGAACAGCTAAAGCTCCAGGGATTTACTGGCTCACTTGGTAGTACTGAGTATGAAATAGTAGAGTTAACCTATCATCACAGAAGAAGGGTGCGTAATTTGAGAGCCGTTGTGGTGGAGGATTTACCAGTATACAAGCCAGGGAGGGGATTAGGGATTGGGATAAATGCTATCAAGGCTCGGGGTTACAAATTAGCAGATCCAGGTATCACTGATGGAGATATGATAGGGTTACTGATTGGGGCAGACTTTTATTACCACTTTGTACATTCAGGCTATGTCAGGGAAGGAAGTATAGTTATGTTACCCACAATTTATGGTTATGCACTGAGTGGCACTTATCAGTCAGATATAGAAGAGACCCATGTAGAGTTAGTCACTGTTCTTAAGTTAGCAGTAGACCCTTTAGTGGATATACAGGAAGATTTTGGCAAGAATTCTCCAGAATTAAAGGATCTGACAGCTCTATGGGACTTGGACCATATTGGTATAAGTCCTAATGAGACTGGTAAGGGTGGGGAGAAGGTCTTAAATAGATTTTCTGAAACGGTACAGTATTCCGAAGCACAGGGACAGTATATAGTGGAACTGCCATGGAGAGATAACCTAGATAAATTACCTGATAACTTTAAGTTAGCCCTGGGCAGAATGAGAGGCTTGCAGCGTAAGTTTATAAAAGATCCCAACTACTGTCAACAGTATACAAAGGTTCTGGATAATCAGATAGAAAGGGGGTTTATTGAAAGGGTAGAAAACAGGAATCAGGCTGGTCATCCCATTCACTACTTAGCTCACTATGGTATTACCAAGGATAGTGTTACTACGCCTGTACGGATAGTGTTTGACTGTTCGGCTAGGATGGACGAGAAGGCGTTCAGTCTGAATGACTGTCTCCATACAGGTTCATCGCTAGTGGCTGACCTCACCCAGGTGCTTCTGCGCTTTAGATGCCATCAATTTGCCTGGGTGAGTGATATTGAGAAGGCATTTCTCATGGTGGGGTTGAGTGAGAGAGATAGGGATTCTACTAGGTTTCTGTGGCCCGTTGATCCCTTGGATGTTGCAAGTCCTTACATTGTCTACCGGTTCCATGCAGTTCTGTTCGGGGCCACCTGTTCCCAGTTCCTCCTTAATGCTACCATTCAAAAACACCTGTCTATGATACAGGAGAACAGTGAAGTAGTTAATAAGCTCAAAAAGGGGCTGTATATTGATAACTTGCAGGGGACTGGTGATGATGTAGGTGATTTGCAACAACAATGTTGGGATGCCCGTAGAATATTTTCCAGCGCTAACCTGTCTTTACGTGAGTGGGTCACAAATAATGAGAATTTGCGGGAACTGTTGCACCTGAAGGGTATAGCTTCCGCCAAACAAGACGGGGTTAGGGTACTTGGCGTTGGGTGGCTAACTAATAAGGATATGTTACAGGTTAATTGCCGCGGAAGTAGCCCTGCATTGGTTACGAAACGCGAGGCTCTAAGTCTAACCGCGAGTGTGTTCGATCCTCTAGGAGTGTTGCTACCGGTAACCATCCGGGCGCGGAGGTTCGTACAGGACTTGTGGAGATTAGAGTGTGGGTGAGATGTCCCCATTCCAGATGACATGAGAGCTAACTGGCAGGGTATTTATAACGATATGATAAATAGTACAGGTATCATGTTTCCCCATCAGGTCACTAATTCTAAGAGAGTTACGCTGCACCTATTTAGTGATGCTAGCTCAGTAGCATATGGTGTAGCGGCCAATGCGGTTGGTGATGAGGTGAGTAGGTTAGTAATGGCCAAAGCTAAGGTGGTGCCTATTAACCCTTCCTACCCGGGCTGCCTTAGGTAAGGACAGCACGAAAGAAGGGCCGCTACCCGGTATGCCTTATCTAACGCATGAGCTTAATAGCCTAATTAAGCTTGGTCCGAACGCCGTGCATACGACGTATGTCAACAAACCCAAGCGTTCGTCACCGCACCTCCGAAAACAAGAAGGAGATGACTCCTCAATGTTATTGTTCTGACGTCATGACGAAATTAGTGTCTAAAAAGCCCCCATATTGGCAACATCTCTGCAATATTGGCTCCACTGAAATCGTCATCACAACTGAACCAGTTGACTTACAGAGCTCTAGTCAATGCCAAAATACAGATTGAAAACCGCACTACGATTATAGATGAGTGGGAAAGTTCTAGCAGTGAAAATAAACATAAATACGGTAGCCTAGGCCTAGACGTTTTTCAGCCATATCGCCCGGGTAGGGGCGACCGTCATTTGGTAAGAAAGCCCGGGGAGGAAGGGTTAAGTCCCTCACCATACCTAAGATGGAGTTGACTGCTGTTCTTCTCGCAGCTCGTCTCGCATGTTATATATGTGAGGCCTACGTGGACGAGCTGATTATAGAGAATGTATACCTCTGGTCGGACAGCCAGATAACCCTATGCTGGTTGTCTAGTAAAAAGATTTTGCCTATTTATGTTCAAAATCGAGTTGATGAGATAAAGTCATTAGTCCCCGGCGCTCATTTTCGTTATGTGTCCACAGAGGACAACCCCAGTGATCTAGTTGCCAGAGGGATTTCATATGTGTCCTTAGTTGCTTCTTCGCTTTGGTGGGGAGGACCCATATGGCTACCTCACCAAATGCTATGGCCTGATCATGGCCCAATAGGAGGGGACACCACTGGGGGTTGTAACATGAGTCAAGAAGGAACCCTGTCATTGCCGGTACCGGTTGCCCCTACTGCCATATTGAATTGGGACCGGTATGGCTCATATATGAAGTCATGGCATGTAATGGCATGGGTCCTTAGGTTTATTAGGACTCTTAAGGAGAAGACACAAGGGAACTATCAGGCAAAACCGGCATACTTGACGGTGCCGGAATTAAGAGCAGCAGAGTCAGCCATGATTAAGGTACCGGTAGCTCAGAGAGAAGCTTACTCTGAGGAACACCACTATTTGACAAAAGGACAGGGCACACCAAGCAATATAGTGAAGCAGTTAGGCCTCTATATGGAGGGAGGCATGATACGCTGTAGAGGTAGGCTACACTTTTCAGCTTTACATGATAGCGCCAAGTACCCTATCATTATCCCTAATAAACATCGCATAGCCACTCTCCTTAGTAATTACTGCCACACAGTGTGTAACCATAGTGGTGTTAGTTATGTTGTAAATTACATAAGGCAAAGATGGTGGATCCCCAAGATTAGACAGGTAGTAAAGAAAGCCTTAAGGGGATGTATCATCTGCAAGAGATTGCAAGGTACTTCATACCGTGCTGTACAGGCCCCTCCGTTGCCGGAGTTTAGGGTTCAGGAAGTGAGTCCTTTCCAGGTAACAGGGTTTGACTACACAGGTGCTTTGCCAGCAAAAGAGAAGGGGGGTGCTGTAAGTAAACTATATGTAGTCTTATTCACCTGTACAGTTACTAGAGCGGTCCATGTAGAAACGGTGTCTAACCTCTCCTGCGAATCATTTTTGCATGCGTTCCGTAGGTTTAGTAGCAGGAGGGGTTACCCTGAGATTATGATGAGCAATAATGCCACCACATTTGTTAGCGGAGCCAGTACATTACGGGAGTTATTGGATGATGCAAGGTTAAAAGGTACTCTAGCGGAATTCAAGTGCGAGTGGCGGTTTATACCGGCCAGGGCGCCATGGTTCGGTGCCATATGGGAACGGGTCATTGGCATCCTAAAGGCTGGCTTGAAGAAGGTACTGGGTCGAGCATTGGTTACCACAGAGGAACTGAATACGGTATTACTGGAGCTCGAGGCCACAGTCAATGATCGCCCGCTTGGTTACAGCTCCAGTGATCTTGAAGACCCTCTACCCATCACTCCTTCACAACTGGTTCATGGGAGGCGGATCAGAAGCTATCCAAGGCGGGAAGTCACAGAGGAAGATCTCAAGGACACGACTTGGCGTAACAATGATTCCGTCAACCAACGCTTCCAATATGTTACGAAGCTCTCACATGACCTGTGGAAAAGGTGGAGCACTGATTATCTAATATCACTCAGGGAGCAACATCGTCACTTAATTGTAAAAAAAGGGATAGCATCGCCGCAAGTTGGGGACGTCGTTCTAGTACATGATGACGGCCCCCGACTTTTTTGGCGTATAGGTCGGATAATGAAACTTCTTCGTGGTCCTGACCACGAATGTAGGGTAGTTCAGGTAAAAACAGGAGCCAGTTTGACCACCAGACCAGTGGTTAAGCTATACCCACTAGAGATAGATTTAGAGGTAGTGGATGGCGACAGCAAGCTGAACTCTGATAATATCCTTTCTGCTACTGGAGCGGACCGAGGTGATACCCCTCAGAGGCCGTCACGTCGGGCTGCTTTGGGTTCCTCCCAGTTGTGGCGATCCATGATCGGGACGGGACAATTGTAAATACTTTGTATATAACTGGTGGCAGAGTATGTCGTGAATCCTAGCTGGTATATATACCGTAGTTTGAATTTCCCGGGTTCACGACAGCTGGTTCCTTTTTGTTTATACACATTACTTTATTTATCTTTGTGGATAAATATTACTGTGGTTGCACCAATTATATCTTAGTTTATATTCCCTTATTATTTAATCACGGGGGACAATAATTATAGAACCCTTAAATATATTTATATTGTTACGATAAAAGGGTATCTCAGTACACTTCACACAGAGACTTCGTCCCGTTCACAACAACCACCAGTTGCTGCCACATAACAACAGAACTTCACTGAACATCACCTAACCTACACTCTTTGCATCACAGCTAAGTTCCTTTAATACTAGAAGTACTTCATAGATATTACTGGGACTACCACAGATAACTTACACATACATGTTTACAAGTAAGTCAAACGCCGACCCGGTATCATATTTATAGCCTAGGCCATTTCATCTTCCCAGGTCTAATTATTTACTTTATATCCGTTTCTCCTCTACCCCCTAGGAATAATATTCAGGATAGAAGGAAGCATACAGACAATACTGTTGCATTCAAACTTGAGAATCTCGCGCTTTTTATGCTGCTGTCCGGAATCAAGCCAAATCTGTTCTTCGTTTCGCAAACAACTTTCATCATAATTAATGTTTGAAATTTCCAACTCTAAATCTTGCCAATCTTTCTGGCATCTAGCCAATAACCTCTCAAACAATTTTACTTCCGCCTCATTCCCTTCTCTTTACCACTCTGATGTCACCACCGCAATGTCTTCCTCTGACAAAGCTGATCTCCTTTGCTTAATCTTTTGCTAAATACTCCACCTTGGGTGATTCCAGTGCTAATCCTCCCTCTCCACCCCCCTCTCACTTACTCATGCCTAATATCATATTTTCTTCAAAGGATGTACTTTCTGCCCTCTCTGGGCTAAATACTAAGAAGGCATACAAATCGCATAGTTTTCCTCCTGTTGTACTAAAAAAATGTTCTCATGTGCCGACTCTCTGCCTACGCGAACTCTTTCGCTGCATCTTTCCTTCTTTGACAGACGTTTGCCCTCACTTAACCCAGGAATGGCGAGAACACTCTTAAGAGGTTTTGGTGGGCAAGGGCGAGGACCCTCTTAACACCTTACGAGCGGCCTAGGCGGTATATTTGACCGTGCCGCACAGCGTTTTTTGTTTTACCATAAATGGGGTTGTTTCCGTGCTCTTTTTCATGCATAAACAAGACCCAGAACGTAATACAAGTATGTATCCCTGAAAGGGCGTAAATTGAGCTTTCCAATGACACCCAAACCATCCTTCTACGATCACTGGTTGTCTTGCAACGATCGTGCAACCGAAGGGCAAAATCGCTAAAATACGGTAATTTCTTTATATAATTACGTATGTAGCGAGGGAGTGAGGGTGGATGTAAGTGGAGTAAATCTCAGTAGGTCCATGGCGGCCGTGGCGAGCGGTCATGAGGTAACCCCTGCTCCTCCAGTCACTCGTCTCTCTCTCAGAGCCAATATTGCGCCAAAATTGCACTCGGACATAAGGCGGGCCCCGCCACATAGTCCAAATTTTTCGATTCGGACTTAAGTCGGGTCCCGATCTTTAAGGGTTAAGAGGTAAGGCCTAATTTTTTTTTTTTTTTAAAGGCTCCAGTAGCACTTAAAACAAGTTAAATTGTTATTAAGTGAGATAATTCCCCTCCATACCTCCTATCACTACTCCACATCTGTCAAAATCCCCTCCTTCCCCCCCCCTTCAATTATCACCTATTTTCCCTGTTATTCCCTTATTCATTGGTATATTTTCGTGTAAATATCTGCAAACCGATCCTATGCTGTGGTCTTGTGTGTGTCTATGCGTGGGAAAGAGAGAGACAGAGAGAGACAGGCCTCAGTCACTCTCCAGGCTTCGAGAGAGGAGGGTGTGGGCCTCCCCTGTCTCTCACCTTGTGAATGAACGCTCGGCAATAATTCACGATTTTCACCATCCAAACACTATTCCCACTTGTTTTATTGTTGTTACATGTTAAACGTAAAATAGGCGCATATGAATAAGTAATAACGATATTTATTGTAAAATGACGATTATAGGCGGGAATGGAGCTTAATATTGCCGCCCAGAAGTGTGGTGTTCACTACACCCTGCGCGCGCGTGCCGGGTTAACTTGTCCCAAAGAAAAATGACTGCTCTTAACTCTAATTTTTGTCCAATTGCTGTCAATTCTTGCATCTATAAAGTTATTAAAACTATTCTTAATTCAAAATGTCTTAACCTTTAAACAGAGTTTATTTGTATGGAAAGGGATTTAACCAATGTGTGAGATAAACAATTTTGATAGGGATTACTGAATTGAGTGAAATTACTATCAACTTCTTTGAAATGGAAGTCCACATCTACCCTGTAAATTTTACAGCCCTAAACAATCTGTTTTTTCTGTGGCAGTGGCCATAAGTTGTGTGATTTGCCCAAAAAAGCACATCCCTGGTACATCCCTAAAGATCTGCTTATATGCATGTGTGCTTTATAGCACCTCATTACAGTCATTACAATGCTGCCTATGGAGTATTATAATGTATGGAAGGATGTGTCGAAGGTATATGAATGTGATTGCATCCTGATATAAAGCAGAAATATGTGAAAGAGAAGAAGGTAACAATATGCAGTGTGAGAAGGATTTGTTGTGGAAGGAGTACAAAGGAGTACAAAGGAAATCAAGTAACAACAGATCTGGTGACCCTTCTAGGCTGCTTGTCCTCCAAAACACTGAGGATCAATTGTCCACAGTGGTTTAGAGTGGGTAAAGGAACATTGGAAAGGGAACTACTGCCCTGGAACTAATGTCCGTGGCAGGATTAGGAAGTTAGTAGGGGACAGATGGACAACTGAGGGGGGGATAAAATAAAGTTATTCATTTACAAACGCAGTCAGTCGCGGGTTTGATGCAAGATATTTGTCTAGGCGAAGTTTAAATGAATCAACGGTGCTGCAGTCTATAACGTCTCGGGGAAGCCCATTCCACAAGTTGACAACTCGATTGAAGAAGAAATTCTTAGGTTCGTGCGAGTTAAAAGATTTACCGATAATTTTGCAACCGTTTCCCCGCGTGTAATTCGATTGGTCGATAGTGAAGTACTTACTACAGTTCATATTGTCGATGCCTTTGATGATTTTGAAAACTTGAATTAAGTCGCCTCTTAATCTGCGCTGGGTTAAAGGAAATAGATTTAATTCTCTAAGACGCTCCTCGTCTGGTTTGTTCTTCAGGCTAGATATCATTTTGGTAACTCTACGTTGAACTCGTTCTAGCTTGTCTATATCTTTTTGGTAATAAGGGCACCAGGATTGAACGCAGTAGGAGGAGGAGGGAGGGAAAGAAGAGAGCCTGTGGTGTGTGTTGTCCTCCTTTCCCTCGTCCCCGCAGGTCATGCTACTGAGGGGTGCTTGGGCATTTGTGTGTGGCTCTGGGGTTGGCATGGGGCACAAAAAGCACGTTGTGTATGTGTACGTGCTCCCCAGGCATGCATGTGGCTGTGGTGTTGCAGGAGTAGTGCTACGTCCTCCAAACTACAACCGATTTCTCCCTTGCGGTCCCCCACCTGCGTTTGTCCTCATTTCTTCACCTTGTCCCTCTCATGGCCATCATTGGGCAGAGTAGTACATCTCTCCTCGATTTCTGCGCCAGGTAACTGATGTGTCTGGGAGATTCGTGGCTCATGGAAGGTTGAGTTGCCTAGTGTCACAATGCGCAAAAAAATATGGGGGCCGTGTGCACAATTGCACAGCTTATTATTAGCCTGTAAAGTTTGTGTCTATGGAAAGTATACTCGCAGCCCCCTATATAGGACTCTCTAAAGGATACTCACAGTTTAGAGGTTAGGCATTTATCTTCCCATAATCTACTTTCAGATCGTCAGCAGGGCTTCATTAACCCATTGACTGCGGGAGACGTTCCGGAAAACCATGGCAATTTACAGCAATTTACAGGCTTTTAAAGCCTCTTAAAGCTTGTAGAATCGAGTGCGAGGGAGCGGGAGCGCGTCAGGCCATCCATCCTCTCTCCAACCAGGCGGCTGCGGCACTGAGGAGTATGAGCCATACTCTCGCTAGACATACAATGCTGCTAAAGGCAAATGTAGCACAACATTAGGGCTAATTGCTCAGTATTAGCGACTGTCTATGGTAGCGCTGCGGGTGAAGCCCGCGAGCTACGAAGCTCGTTTTGGTGTCAATTTGAAACTATTTTCTTCTAACTTTTGGCTGAATACATTTAATTTTTTTCAGACACTTGCTTAATCAATAAGGAGTGCCTGAATTATCCCTAATATGGCAGAAATATGCCCGCAGTGTAAATGTCAACACCTACTGTCCCAGCGACGTACATTGGCCGACAGTAAAAATGTCACTTGTCGGTACCAGCGACGGATGACGTTCGTCCATAATATGCGGTTCTTTTAACATCCCGTATCGATTGGTGCCTGGTACCACAACGTTTGAACACTGCTCTAGGACCTTGGCAACACGTCTTAGCTTATATCCAAGCTCCCACAGGATAAGAGAGGCAGTATTCCTCCAACTTTTGAGGTGGAAAGGTCTTCTCTCTCGACTCTGAAGCCATTTTGGCCAAATTGCTTGGTACTGGAGGGTACATTTATGGTAATACCCTCTGGTACAGTAGGGGTTAAGGGCCGCTCTACTAGTTATCTTCTTTTTTATCTTGATAACTCTTGGTCATCTTCCTTTTGGGACTTTGGTGAGGCCTTTTTCTAGACATATTGAAAGCCTTGATAGAGTCTAGCACATACATCTAATCTCCAAACTACCCTCCCACGGTTTCTATCCCTCTATCTGTGTCTCTAATTTCCTCTTGGGTCGTTCCATAACTGTGGTTGTGCATTGCTATCGCTCACTTCCTCAACCTATCAACTCCGGTGTTCCTCAGTGTACTGTCCTATCTCCAGTTATCTCTAATAATCATTAACCTCTGAAGTGCGCACGGGGGTAAATGAAAACGTCCCCCTGTGCTGACGTATTTGAGGTTTTTCGTCACTAAAATATTCATTGTACCATTAATATCATTAATAATTATCCATATGCGCCTATTATGGGTTGATTATAAAGGTATTAACCTGAAACAACAATAAAACGAGTGAAAACAGCGTTTGGATGGTCAAAATCGGAGATATAGCCCGCGAGTTGTATAATGTATGGGTGAGGCAAGCTACCTTCCCGCCAATTTTCCCCAAGGCCACTGCGACACAGTCGATCGATACTCTCTCTCTCTCTCTCTTGCACTCGATGGCCATCAGTGATGACAACACCCTGCTTGCAACTCGCTAATGTTAGCACGAAAATATACCTCAGAATAAGGGAATAATAGGGAAAATAGGTGATAACTGAGGAATAGGAGGAAAGTGGGGAAGGAGGGGAGGTAGAGGACTGAGATTTTGCATGGCCCAGGGGCCAAAAAAAAAAAAAAAAATAAAAAAAAAAAATAAAAAAACATTTTTTTTTTCGATGTAAAAAGTTGATTTTTAGTTTTACTTACTCCAGAGAGTCTTCCCGCAGTCCGCCGGGGGAACTCTTAAGAGTCTTCCCGCAGCTCCCGGGCTAATGATCTTCTCAATTGTACCTCCAGTCCTATCCATTCATATGCTGGTAACTTTACCTTACTCTATTCAACTAGTTTCTCAGAACGATCCAGCAAGCAATCACTCAAAAATTCATGCGATGAGTCCATTGCACAATTATCTTCTGATCTATCAACCATTTCTGTTTGGGGCAGAGCAAATCTTGTTACTTTCAATGATTCCAAAGCCCATTTTCTTCATTTATCTATGTTGTCAGACGAGAGGGCCCTCTCGGAGAACCCACCCGCCGCTGGGATTACACGCTCTGCAACATCCAATCCACATCCGTCATGGCTACCGAAAAGCAGTTCCGTCTCAAGCCACGAGGTTGTGACTTTGTAGGAAGAGGAGGTAAGGTTATACCACAACCGGGGCAACATTGGCCAATTACCAATGGTGACGAGCAAGCCCACATACCTCAACCAGGGCAACATGGACCAGTCACCCTTCATAAAGAACGGCCCCAAAAAAGCAGTAGTAATCCCCCGAAAAAGATAAGCATCCAACCCCCTCCACACAATGCCCCGTGGACATTCCCTGCGCACAAGAGGTGGCACACCACCACACCGGAAGTGACATCACCTTTCAAGCCGACCCCAGATTGGCCCAGACGACATTCCAGCCAGCCAATTCTACGACCCCGACCTCACAAACCCATAGTCCCACTGATTGGTCCTGGGAGAATATCTATAGGCAAATTAGGAGGGTGCTCCAGCTGCTTTCCCCCCTACCCCCATCACCGAGACGACGAGAAGGACTTACAGTAACCCTTTCCTTATAGCCTCCTCGCACCCTTTTTCCATGCACCATACCTAGGACCAGCTCCAGCTAGAAACCAGATAGGTATTCAGACAAGGAAGGGGAAGGTATCTCACTTCCCCTCCGATAACTGAATGCTTACTGGCTTCATATTAGGCGCTTACTGGCCCTACCGACCTTACCTACAACGGTAAATCTCTGACATGTAACCTACTAGAATGTTCCCTGGCTTCTAGTCAACTCAGAGCACTACCTGGCCTCTCCTTCTCTATATCAGGACTCCTGGTATTAACATTGCTGCATTTCGAGTTGCATAACAAGTTGTGATCTGTCCCTTTAACGTAGTATTTAATTAAATTATGTTTGCATTATATCGGTACCCTCACACGCTACTTAATTAAAATTATTCGAGCATAGTGACATTGTTATACATTGATGTGAGCACTCAGCCACTCAACCTCTGCATCCATTTGCACGAATTACCCTGCCTTACAAACACAATACATTGAACTCCAGCTAGCTACACTATTAAATATTTATCTAATCACTTAGGGTTTTTTTCATTATTAATTCATATTATGTCTCGCAGCGTATGTCCCAAAATATTGTATGTCCATACCATGTATATTTGTACTTGTATGTCATTAATGTCAATGTAATTACCCATGCTTTACTTAATAAAACTGTGTTAAATCTCACAAGCTTTCGTCCTCACTATTGTACCTTCCGACACTTCTCCCTCGGCATAACATAGTCCACGTTTATACAGTGTAGTTTATGCAGCCCTAAACTCCTCCTCACCTATATAAAGGACTCGTATCACAATCTACCCATCAAGAACTTCCACTGGCTTATCCCTTATAGTTCAACAAAACACAAATCAACCCTTCATCTTTTCTCAGTATTCTTGGTGATTCGTATTCTGCTGGCCTTTCTTGGAAAGATCATATTACCACTCTTGCTAAAACAGCTTCCCAGAAATTATATGTGCTCAACCGTCTCCTTGGTTTCTTCACCTCCGCACAGCTTCTTGCTTTGTCATGGGACACAATGCGCCCATGTATCAAGTATTGTTTGCATGTTGGGGAGGTTCTCCCCACAGTGCACTTTTCGAAAGGGTAGAGTCAAAGCATTTTGTCTCATCAACTCACCTCTCACTAATTCCCTACAATCTCTCTCTACACACCGCAGTGTTGCATCTCTATAACTCTTCTACTACTACAATAATCAATGTTCTTCAGAACTCTGTCAGTGTATGGCCCCTCCTGCCTTTCAAGACACTCCCACCCCTATTCTGTCCAACTCACTAACCCAAGATTGAACAAATATTCCCAGTCTTTGTTCTATTCATCAAGCAAGCTTTGAAACTCTCTCCCTCAATCTGTCAGTCCCTCATCCTATGACCTGAACTGCTTCAAGATCTGTGTGTCCAGACATATTGACTCTAACGTACCTTAATTTTGGCTCTCTGTCACTCTTTCAACTTTGTGGTAGACACTTGTTACAGGCAGCTTTGTCTGTTGTCTCCTTCATTCACAAAGACAATTCTGATAATGTTCTAGTTCAGTTCTTATTGAATTCAACGGATCATTGTTAATTTTACCACTTATAGATCAATTTGTGTCGTCAGCAAATATTATTGGTAGCAATGAGGTGGAGACATAGACCATAATTATAATTTATATATAAAATAAACAATAATGGTCCGAGAATTGAGCCCTGACGTACACCACAATTCAATATCAGAGTCTGTTTCATTTTTTTCTCTATGTGAATGAGGGAGACAAAAGGCATAACTGCTTGCAGTGAGTGCCTCCCCCAGATTTCAAAGAGTGACAGGGCCGAAATCAAGGGACGTTCGAGCTAAAATGGACACACGGACACACGGAGTTTGAAGCAATTTAAGTAATAGGAAGAGGGAAAGACTGATTCTGGGAGAGAGTTCCAGAGCTCAGCAGTTGAATAGAATAAAGTCTGAGAATAGCGTTTCACTCTTGGGTTGGAGAGATGCACAGAGTAGGGGTGGGATTGTGTTGCAAGACGGGTACTACATACCCTACGTAGAGGAGGTGGTATACACTGGGAAACCTCCGAGGAACACTGATTATTGTAGTAACGATAGAATAGTGAGAGAGATGCAACATTGCAGCGAAGAGAGAGAGATTGCAGAGAATTGGTGAGTGGACGGGAGTTAATGATATGAAAAACTTTCCTTTCTACTTTATCTAGGAGTGCGGTGTGAGAGGATCCTCCCCACACATGTGAACAATACTCAATACAAGGAGGCACTGTGCCCCTGTACAGAGCAAGTAGCTGCGCAGGGGTAAACAACTCCTTGAGGCGGATGAGCACACCCAGCTTCTGGGTGGCTGACTTAGCGAGACTGGTAACATGGTCTTTCCAAGTGAGAGCAGAAGAAAAAGAGACACCGAGAACATTGAGGGATGATGAAGGGTTGATTTTTGTATTGTTGAAGAATAAGGGATAGTCCTCTGGAGGGTCCTGACGGGTAGTAAGATGGATAAATTGAGTTTTGGAAGCATTAAATGTAACAAGATTTTCTCTACCCCAATTGGAAATAGTAGCTAGATCAGAAGATAAGCATTTTATGGCTTCATTACGTTTACTTTTGAGGGACTGCTGGCTGGGGCGTTCTGGAAAAATAATTGAGTGATGTAAAGTAGAGGCGTCTGTATATGAATGGATGGGACTAGATGTACAGTTGAGAAGATAATTTATGAAAATTAGAAAGAGAATAGGAGATAGGACAGAACGCTGAGGAACACCGGAGTTGATAGGATGAGGAATTGAGCGATGGCCGTCCACAACCTCAGCTATGGAACGGCCGGAAAGGAAATCAGAGGCAAAGGTACAGATGGAGGGACAGAAACCGAAGGAGGGCAGTTCGGAAATTAAAGATTTGTGCCAGACTCTATCGAAGGCCTTCGATATGTCTAGTGCAACAGAAAAAGTCTCACCGAAGTCCCGAAAGTTGAATGACGAAGAGTTAGTAAAGGTCGTTGCACACTGACACGACAGCCCCTTCATGACTGGCACGAACACCCACGACACATACAAATCCTGTGTCTTGCCGACTTTACTAGAGATCGTAGCGAAAATGGCTGGCATCGTTAGAGTTGTATCTCTACCGTATCTCTTCCGCACGACTTGATAAGACTCTAGCGATGCCGATACGGTGGAGAAACGTATGCTACGAAGAAGATAGGAAAGGTCGTGCGAAGGGTACAGGGCTAGTCCACGGAAAAGATACGACCCAAAAGACTACGATACAACTCAGTAAGAATCGTATCGACGCCGTGAGACGTGCAACCGATGGGCTGTCAAGGTACATAAGGGGCGTCCCTGAGCACCAGTCACACAGTCTCCAACTATTTATTTAAGTATTAAATAGATATATTTTATTTTAGATTATACAGTACCTATATATAATATTCAATTATATATTATACCCTCATTCCTTGTTTTAGTATATCTTTTAATATATTTGTTTTCATAACCTATTTATTTTATTTTTATAGATATAGTTTATTATAATTTATACCTATACTGTATAATTATATTGTTCAATTATATATTATACCCTCATTCTTTTTTTTAGTATATCTTCATTGTATTATATATTATTTATTTAGTATTTAATTAATATTATATAGGTCAGTTTATATAGTATACCTACAGTATATTCGTGTTTATTGTATTTTGTCTTTATTTTGTATTTATTATTTACTTATGTAGTATTTATTAGTTATTTATTATTTTATTAATTATATATTGGTCAGTGTTTATAGTATACCTTCATTCGTGTTTATTATAGTCTTTATTTTTTATATATTATTTATTATTTACTTATTACGTATTTAATTGTATTTCATACCTATATATTATATTGTTCACTCATATACTATACCTTCAATCAAGTTTTCCACCATGTCTGACTCTCATGTTTATTCTATTTATAGTTATTAACCCTTAACTGGCGGCACCCGGCTATTGTCGAGTTAAATAAATGTGGCCTATGTGGCGGGTCACGGCTATTGTCGAGTGCAATTTTGAGCACATAATGTGCTCTGAGAGAGAGCGGAGCGGTGGGAGGAGCGTAGATTACTTCCTGACCGCTCGCCACGGCCGCCGTGGACCTACTGAGATTTATTGCACCCTCCTCCACCCTCTCTCACTCGCTACACACATAATAATGTAAGAAAATGACCGTATTTTAGCGATTTTGCCCTTCGGTTGCACAATCGTTGTAAGACAACCAGTGATCGTAGAAGGATGGTTCGGGTGTCATTGGAAAGCTCAATTTATGCCCTTTCAGGGATACATACTTGTATTACGCTCTGGGTCTTGTTTATGCATGAAAAAAGAGCACGGACACAACCCCATTTATGGTAAAAACCCCCGCTGGGCGGTACATAGAAATTACCGCCTAGGCCGCTCGTAAGGTGTTAATCTACATAAATATAAAACGATATGTAATTGTGTATGGGAAAAATGGAACACATTATTACTCTTTCTTACATTTGTATTTATTTATTAGTGTACAGTGTACATTAACTCTCACTAGATTTCCTCGTCTTTGTGGTGCGGTGTTTATATTGATAGTTTGTGAGAGCATGCTGGACTACTCTCAGTGTAAGTGAGGCACAAAGGGAATCAGTAAGAGAGGCCAAGCAAATGAAACAGGAGTTCCAGCGATTCCTTATCAAATGCCCACAGCCTCTCCTGGGTATAGCGCTGTTCGATTGGTGCCTACAATCTACCCCCATTCTCCCTATTAGTCGCCTTGTACGACACACAGTAGGACGCGTATGTATGATACATGTTGAGAGCTATTGCTTAACCCGTACAATCCCAGCGATGGCTATAGCCGTCAGTAGATAATTAACTTCCCAGTCCCAGCGACGGTTATAGCCGTCAGTAATGTATTTGGCTTGTAACTGCCTGTATAATTTTTTTTTTTTTTTTTTTTTTTAAAGTCTTGTAAAAAAAAAAAGGGTGATAGATCCACTCTTGCCTCATCTATTGAGGTGAAAAGGTGGGCTCTCCTGTCATTTTGGCCACGTTGCTTGGGACTGCTGGGGACTTTTATGACTGTATCCTACGGTACAGTACGGGTTAAATACCTTTTAAACCATTTATACCCACATCCCTAATACCATCATTGTATAATTTCCTAAGTAAAATATCATGATTCATTGTACAAAAAGGTTTGATTAGGTCTAAAACACTCCAATAACAACGTTACCTACATCTAAATCCTTTATCGATTAAATTTATCGGTGCTAGACTTGGGCCATATCATTCCCGAAAACCAAACTGATATTTGTACAATAGATTGTTCTTGTTAATGAATGACCAGACCCATTTATGCATTATATTTTCAAACAATTTTTGATATACAAAGATAATTGAAACAGGACAATAGTTTTTCATAATAATTTTGTCCACACCCTTATATAGTCCATGAGCCAAGACCCGAATTTTGGGATATCGGTACCACCCGGGGTGACTAATTCTCTTAGGTGTTTTTAGCTTGCTACATGTCTCTAGTTTATGTTTTGATATGATAGCCCTTGCACATTGGTAGCTTAATGGTCGTTATCACTTCTTGAATAGACATACCCTACCGAAAATTCCGAATTTTTTTAAAATGTCAAATTTGGGGACAGGAATGCCTAAATGTCAACAAAATGCATATAGTAATTGTCACATTTAATACAAGTCCTGTAAATACACACTAAGCATGCCATGGGCTTGTACATACTATTATGGCAAATTACTACTCCTAAATATCATCTACATCAGACTCGGAATCTGACTGTTGTGCCACCGGCTCTTCTTCAATAGCAGTGTTCCGACATGTCTGTAACCTGCACATGTCCGTGCATTTTAGACCATTGCTGAGGCAAGTACACTTAGGGAGTTCGCATGACCGCACACACTTGCAAGACAGTAGCTGCATAACAGCATCTGGTGCTGGTGAGCCTCGCATCCAGTTGACGGCAAGCTTACCGTCCTCATCTGTCATCCAACCGCAGTCTGTTGGGTTCGCAACAAATGGCTGGCTCTGAAGACTTCTCCTCCAGATCGCAGCCTGGTAGTTTGCACGCAGTGCATGCATGAAGAGGCAGTCCTCACAAGGAGGGAGTTGACTTGACTCTACCTCTCCACGTCTTGCACAGAACAGCTCATACCGAAGCTTGTTTACCTTAGTTGTGTGGGTAGATGGTAGGTACATGTGGCAGGTGATTTCCTGTAGCTTCTCAAAGAGTTCAGGAGACACTTCCCATGAGCGTCCAAGTTCGTGAAAAGCATCCTGGTATGTCTTGTCCATCTTCACCTGCTTGAGTGTCGTCATCTTCCCTCGGCCAGCGAATGCACTGACGGTATCACAGCCTGTAAAGGCATGCATACCAATCAATGAATCACACACGCTGCCTCCCAGTGTGCGGCTCAGTGTGGTGATATCCAGGAATCTTGTCCGGTTCTTCGTCCCGCACTTCTGGAACAGATGGGATGGGATCTTGTGGCACATGCCAAGACACAACACCATGACGTCTGTATCTTCTGCAGTGATGATGACAGACTTGTTCCCAGATTCTGCTGCATGAAGTGCATGGAGAAGAAGGCGTGTGTCTGCTTCTTCTTGAGTTGACTTAAGCTCAGGAGCCTCTTCCCACTGCTCTTTGGTGATCTTGAAGCAGCGCTGCTCACATGTGACATACAGCTCCTTGTCCTTGAGCTTCTCCCTGTGCTGTGGTGCCTTCCATTCTTCTACCAAGAACTTGATAAGACTTGCCTTGTTGGAGGAACTACCGAGTAACTTTCTCCACTGCTGGATGTTGTGCCCAGGTTGAATGTTCTTGAAATGAATTCCTGTGCCTGCACTTCTTTTGGCTCGTTCTGCATCCTTGATGGATGTCTCCTTGTAGATATCAAACACAACATCAATGCGCCTGCTCTTAGCACCTTCATGAACAGCGTGACTCAGTGCTGTACCTGCAAGCTGTGAAAAAGTTTTGTCGTTTCCCTTCAGTTTGTGGACCAGGCTCATCCCATCAATTATGGTAGCAGAGGGCTCGGGTATCACTTCTGCAGGAGAAACATTCCTCTCTAACTCCTTTGCTAGGGCAGCCTTGTTGGTCTTGCGGAGAGACCCATCACCGCTGGCAAGTGCCCAAGGCAAAGGCCCAAGGGGATGAGCCAAGACATCACTCATTTTGAGCTTTCTGTTCTCGGCAACAAGGATCATCTGGCCAAATAGGTTCCTGTCAGCCTTTAAGATAGCCTCCTTGGCATGGTCTTGTGAGCGTGGCTTCATTCTGATGTTAGTGAACGTTCTCAGTTTCGTCTTCGTCATCGTGTCATGAAACTGTATAGTTGGCGTATCGATCTCCAGGCGCTCTTCCTTGAAGGCTTGATATGCATCCTCTCCTATTCTGTAGGCCCCTAGAAGGTCTTTGACAACTTCTGGTGGTGCCATAGTCGCAGTTGACAAACTGACAAGATCTTCTTGCTCTGCGTTGAAGGGGTTCAACCAGCTGGTCTCCATCAGTTGAACTAAAGATTGGACATCGGCCTCATCTCTTCTAATCCTGGCCATCTGTAGGTCTGGGTGGCTGAAGTCAGTATACTTTTGGCCTACTACCATAGTCCTGAGCTGCCTTAAGTACCTGCTGCGATACTCCGATGTCAGGTAGTACCTGGCGACAGCTCCGCCTTTCAGGCTGAAGCCTTTTGTGCCCCCTGGTGTCTGGGTGTCTTTGTTGATCGTCTCTTCGATTGTCTGGTCCACAGGGATCCGTCCAAAGGGATTCTTGCTACCGATCTGGACCGAAAAGCCACCTTGCATGAAGTGTTCATGGACCTCTGGGTGTTCAATGGGCAGTCGAGACATCAAGGCATAGTAGTAGGTTAGGAACCGGGCATAGTTCACTTTGTCATAGGCAAAACACCACGGTATCATCTGTCGGATTGCTCCTAGGTGGAGCATCCAGTTGCCTTCTCTGGAGGCTCGAATTAAGTCCAGCATGATCTCAACCATGTCCAGGTATGACATCCAGAATGCTGAGAGGTTGTGTTCATCTCTGAGGGTCTCAAGATAAACTTGGAAAAGCTTCATGATATGTGTGCATGATTCACTCTCCATCAGCTCTTGAAAGAGTCCCTGAGACACATTGCTGTGAAAGCTGTTGATGTCCTTCAGTGTTTCATCTAGATGGTGTATGTCCCTTCAATGGTTTTCTTCTAGCCATGAAAGGAAGCCTTTCCATGCAAGCCTCATCAGTGCTTCATACACGAGCTTGTGTAGTCTCACTGCTCTGTTGTACCTCTTGCCGTTCATCACTCCTGACTTTTTTTTTTTTTTTTTTTTTTTTTTTTTTTTTTTCTATATTCCAACTACTCCCTCTCGGGCATAGGCTGAGAGCCTGTACATTCCACCGCTCAACACGGTGAAGCCCGTGAGGTCTTGTTCCAGTCTGGGGAGTGAGACATGTGAAGCATCCATCATGGCTCGAAGCAGCTCCATCTCTGAAGCGGCTGGTTGCTTCGCTCAAGTGCTTCACCGTCTCACCCTCCAGACTCAGACCCTCACTCTCACAACGCCACCTATTGAGCAGTGAACTCACTAGGCATTGTCCCCCTGTAACATATTTTGAATATGGGAATATTCATACAGTGTTATTTAATCAGGGAACAATGAGGGTATTTTTTTGGCATTTCGGTGGGCTTTGTGGTAATGCACTGATACTAGGTACAGCACAAATTCAATCCCAATAATATCTTCCCATTGACATATCGGGATTTGAACCCGGGTCCATTGGATTACCAATCCAGTGGCATGACCACTCCACCACACCTCCCCTAATCTGATCCTTCGATACAGGAGGCTGATCCTTCTGCGATGTGTGACGCATGTCGAGTATGAGCATGCTGTACAGAACGCCCAGTCAGGCCCCACTCTCGCTAGGATCGTCAGGGCAGGAACTTTGGCTGTAGTCTGTGTAGAGTTTCCTAACTTAGTTTATGTGAGCCGTTGTACTATAAGTATTATAAATATGTATTTTGTTTTCATCTGAGTCAACGAGTTCTATTTTATATCATTAGTTATAAGTATTGTGTGTGGGACTTATATGTAATGATGAGAGGAGAGAGAGAGAGATATTACGTAACGGGGACCAGTGAGTGCGCCACGCGGGCAGGTAGGCCTAATTCCCTCCTCCCTCCTCCCTTCCTCCCTCTCAGCGCGTGGGAAATCCTTTGTCGATCCCAGATTGAGAGAGAATATGACGTCATGATTGCCAGTGGGCGGTCCTTAAGTAGTTTGAGATATGCCGCTAGAGGGCCGAGTATAAAAAGAGAGGTTCTTGCCACCATTCTTCAGAACTCATCAGGCAAAGCGACTTCTCATATCCCTTGCAACTATCCATATTCTTCCGACTGATGTGAACTTTCTCTACTCTCTGAACAGCCTATCTTCTTCTCTTCTCGTCCCTGTTTAACCTCCATGACCCCTTTGGTGCAGATTTAGTCAGCCAAAGTATTATCGCTTGAGTTCTCACGAGATAAGTGCCTGTTAGATAGCCTATTTTTGGAAGGGTTAACTAGAATAGGATTGATTGATGTTTGTTGCACTCGTATATGCATTTCCCTGTGTGCGATTATTCATGTTCCTGTTTTCTGCTGGTTTAGGCAATGCTAGACTGGGATAGGGTTTCTGAGTTGTGATTTCCTATGAGTACTAGGTTGCGGTTGAACCAGTACAATTGCAACGGAGACGTGGAACGCCTAGGTGGTCTTTCTGACTGTGTACCGTGGGAGTTTAGCACTGTGTTGCGAGTGAGGGCTTTTGCCTATGCCACCCAACACTGTGTTATCTCATTTGCTTGACTTTGAGAGGATCGCCAGGAGAGAACCAGATACTAGTGATCTGGATCTCTCAAGAGAGCATCCCGTCAATTACCGTAATTTGGCCGCACAGTCTTAAGGACCTCGCTAGGCTACGAGCCGCTTGCTCAGCCCTTGTCTCTTAACCTTAGATATCCCAGCTAGACTTTGCTCGACCAGCAGATACAGCATAGTATTGAAGCTTCTCCTTATGTATATTATTGTTTAAGCACTATTGATTTCATGTGTGGCACGCTTAGCTACTTCAGAGATTAGTGGCCCACGAGCACAATCTTAGTAGGCTATTGCCAGTGCATTGTCGGAGTACTTCTTCTTAATGTTTGCCATATCCTATTGCTTATTCTTATAATTCTTCTTATGTCAATTTAAAGCCTTTAATTACCAGTGAGTTATTCATTAAATTGCTGTTCAAAATCCGATACTTACTTCTTATGAGTATTCGAGAAGCATCTAACTTATCAGAAGATTCCTTGCTTGATGCTCGAGGACTATTGTTTAACGTAACGTAATAGTGCCGATCCGAAGTAGAGGGTGGAGGACTTCTTAAGTTCTTAGTTCAAGGGTGGATTACTTCGGCTTCGGCCAACACTATTCTTTAGTGTTGTAGTACTTTCTTCTTTGTTTGATTGTTGACCAGACTAGATAACTCCCGTCTTGTTATTAGTCTGTTGTGTGAAACGCTAGTACCGAGTTCTTGTATACCCCGTTATAGCAGATAGAACTCTGGAGGGTAGTGGCGTTTTTTGTTCGGCTGGCAGTACTCTGGGGTTGGGATCGTGTGTTTCCGTTGTGGCAGCGAGCCATACTCGAGTCCTGTGTAAGAGCCCTAGTGTACCCGAGTGCCCGGTCGTAACAGATGATACCTGATTCCACACACAGATCTCTAAGACCTGCATCTTGAAACCTCTTTCCTATGGTGGAGATGAGATTACAGATTGTGTGGAAGATGCCCATCCTGATGATAATGTTCTTGAACTTCTCTTGTTTCCAGATAACTTCGGCAGCTTTGGCATAGAGTGCTTGATCAAACACGCACACAATCTTGTTAAGCTGTAAGGACTGCATGATAGCATGCGTTTGGTCCAAGATTTCATTAACGGTGAACATTTCTGTTGCGGGAGCATTGATAGTGGGCAGGTAGCTTACAGTGTCCTGAACCACTGCAATGTCTCTGCGCATTTTGATGTTGAACCCAGTCCAACTGCTGATGGACTGGTCCTCATGGTCTGACATTCGAGTAAGAAGCCAGATATGGTTCTTTGTCTTTGAATCCTGGACTTCCTTGGTAGTGTCGACATACGCAGTCTCAATCCTAGGTGGCCCTGCCCGCCGCCCAACATTGTATATTGGCAGCATTGATGATGTCTGAGTGATGCTTCTTATCTTGGACTTGGTAATCTCTGGCAGGACTTTCTCTGGCACAGAGCCTGCAACCTTGGACTGGACAGCAATGCCATTGACTCTATGAGAAGTACCTGCTCCACTTAGGGTCTCTTCAAGTCGGTCAATGTTATCCCAGGCCAGGGTTGTGAACACACCAGGGTAGATGTTTGCTGGCAGTGGAATGTCATCCTTTGAGCATTCCAGCTTCTGGATACAAAGGGCTGTATCGATCTCCTCAAACATTGAGTAAGACACACAGTGACCAAGACGATTCAGAGTTCGGATCAGTTCTGTGTTTCCTGTCAAAGACTTTACAGCATTGGTCAGCAGTACGTGCTTGGGTGGTTTTGTCTTGCCACTGGTAACAGCAAAGACCAAGTCACTGCCAAAGGAAGTGGCAAGACGTTGAGCTCTTTCAGAGGGAGTTTCACACTCACACTCTCCTGTCAGCAGGGTGTGCAGGAATTGAGTGACTGCTGCAGGAATGACATTCTGATCTGTATCGGGAGGCCATGGCTGACTCACATCTTGTTTATTGATCTCATTCCTCAGCTGCATTCCTGCTTTGGTTAAGACATCTTCAGAGTTAGCTGCTCTTGCTTCTTGCAGGTCTTTTGCCATTTTGTGTGCTTGCCGGGCAAGGTCGTCCATTGAGAGGCTGCGTGGATAGATTAGAAGCTTTCCTTTCTCATCTGGGACAAAGCGTAGTGATTCTCCAAACTCGGTTTCAATCTTTCGGCGAACATGTTTCTTTGTCGCTGGTTTCAGTTGGATAATACCACGGGACATCATGGATCTCTCAAGCCTAGATGTGAGGTTTGTCATAGGCAGTACCTCTGGGTTGGGGAATAATTTGGTCCTTATATACAAGCAGAGTTCCTCGAGGGCTTCTGTCTCAACCTCTTCGTAGCGTGCTTCCTCGCTTTCTTCCTGATTTTCACCTGCACCCGACCTGGCGGCCGCTGGGAAATCATCTTTTGTGAAGAGTTTGTAGCACGACTTGTGGTAGTGACCCTCTGCAGCAACAAGGTCTCTGCTAACTAAACCAAGGATTCTCTGGTTGAGTTTCCTTATTGCTGCTCTGCGAATCTTCTCATCTGCTCGTAGCTCAACACACTGTATGAGTGGCTCCCTTGTCTTTGTTGTTTTTATGTACTTGCTTGACTTCTCGCAGAAGATACATCCTTTGGCATACACCCTGCTAGTACTAGGGGCATCCCTTGATGCCCTCCTCCTGGGGTCGAAGCTTGCTGATTCTATCTTGACACCCTTGGCAAGGATAGAATCCAGTGACTTCTTCATTGTAAAGAGACTACGACATTTACGGTGATAATGTATGTGTGGTATTCCTCCTTCTTCAAGGCCCTTGGCTGCTTCCAGGACTGGATCATGCTGCCTGATTTCTGCAGCCCTGAGCAATGTGTTCCAGGAGTCCAAATCCTGTGGTGACACCAGAGCATCGCTGTCATCATCAGAGCAGTGGATGATACAGTCGATCCGTGCTCTCTTCCTCGCAGATGGTTCCATCCTGCCGTCAAACAGTCGACACACACCTGCAAAAAATATCACCATTAAACCATGAACAAACAAACACATTACATGGAAACCACTCTACATATGTTTGCTCCTTCCAATAATAAATTATCCCCAAAATATAACCAAAAATCCCCAAATATGAAATAAACCCCTAAATATGGAGAAACTTGAAATACACATCGGAATAATTCTTGTAGAGAATCAAATAAGCTACAAGAGCTGTTAGAATATATTTTTCAATGTTCCCCATATTTAAGGATTTATTCTAGATTTAGAGGAAAATACCCAAAATATAGAGTATATTCCGAAATATGAGGAAATTTGAAAAATACCTAGGAACAACTCTGGTAGAGAATATAATTCTACATAGGTGTTCAAAGTTTCGCGATGATTGTGTGATGGATTTTAAAGAAAATGAGGAAAACGCCGAGCGTCACGCTAAAAATCTTTATTTTTGGGTAGCGCCCCTATTGCATCAAAAAAATTAGACTAAGCTACCAGTGCGAGAAGGCTATCATATCTTAATGTACTTACAGTCACTCTATAAACATTTTAGTACCATTCGTGTTTAGTCACCCCAGGTGGTACCGATATCTGGCCTGGCTCATGGACTAATACAAGGGTCAGCTTTAACTCAGAAGGGAAAATTCCTTGGGATAATGATACGTTAATAAGATAAACCAGCACATCAAGATAAAATAAACAGGTTGTCTTAGTTAAACCCGCTGTAAGACCATCCCCACCCGGATCCTGTTTTTCGGGGATTGTATTATTGCTTTGACTTCTATATAATTGGTAGACTGTAGAAAAACTGTTCACACAGTCTGGAGGTAAATAAAACGAGACATCTTTATTAGTTCTTGATAATCAAGTCACTTAGTTTTGATCCAATATTGGCAAACAATGTGTTGAAACAATTTACTAATTCTCTCTTGTCTTTCACTGTTTCATTGTTTACGCTAAATTTACTTTGCACGCGGGACACTTGTTTTGTGTTGTTAGTAACCTCCTTAATTACTTTCCAGGATATTTTTGCATTACCAATATGTTTCTGGAATATATCATCATCGTGATTCCTCTTCGCCATACGTAATAGGTTTTGCAAAGTTCTTCCGTAAATCAGATATATGTTTATATGTTGTTAAGTTTTGTTTCTTATCGATAAAATATAGTATATTTTTAGTCTTAATGGATATTTTCATTCCTACCGTTGAACAAGGCTTTCTATTCTATAACCATGTTTAATAATAGGAAGACATTTATTAAAGTATTTGAAAAATAAGGTGTAAAATTATGTAAAGGCTTCTTGACTTTCATTGGTGCTGACAGCATCCCTACAATCAACCATGCTTAATTTATCTTGAAACTGTTGTATGCTATTTAGATTGTTTAGTGTTTTATACAATTTATCAACTCTGCGTAAGCAGAGTGGTATCGCCCCCCGTATAGTGGTACATGCTAACCGAAATGTCTGTCTGTCTGTCTCTCCGTCCGAGAACTCCTCCTAGACCGTTTGACGGATTTTCACCAAACTTCACAAGAACCTTCGGTGCGTGAATGCGACGGTAATTAAAAAAAAAAATTTTTTGAATTTGTGCAATAGTTATGACCTTAGGTACTAGACAAAATATTGCCCCCCCCCCCCCCCCCCACCACCCTGTACCTATTCCCTGTGTGGCTTTCTGTGATGATGGTGTGAGTATTAGTGATGATGGTGAAAGTTGTAGTGATGATGACAATAGTTGTGATGATGATCATAGTAATGGTGATGATGGCAGTAGTAGTGATGATGGTGACAGTAGTAATGATGATTGTAAGATGGTGGTGATGATAGTAGTAATGATGGTTGATAGTTGTAGTATCAATGATGATAGTGATTAAGATGGTAGTGACAATGGTGACAGTAGTAGTGATGATGGTGTAGCGGGCGGTTTATGGTTGAGGCACTGACCGGAATGGTTAGGGTTAACTTATTATCTTACCTCAATATTTCCTGTACGTTGTAATGAACTCTGTAGTAATCTGGAACGACTGGAAATATGTAGGGAGGTCTTAAAATAAACAAGCACGGGGCTTTGTTTGGTTTATTTAACAGCAACATATATGTCTTTAACCCTTAATCCTAATTTTGAGATATTAGAATATATTACACTAGACGTCCCATGCGTTGGGGCAATGTAATTATAAAGTACTTCTTAATGTGGTGTATACTCGATGTTGAGTGTGTACCGAGATAAGTACTCTACTTAATACTTAATGATAACACTTTAATAATAGCAACCTAGAACTATGAGCTGTTTTCCAAGTAATAATGATCTTCCTGTAAAGAGAGAGAACAAATTATTAGAAGGGAATCACTAGAACACTTGTATGTCACTGCGTACTTGTATGTCACTTATAAGGTACTTCTACACTTATACAGGTCACTAGTTTTACCCAGAGGACTGGAGAGAGATACCCTCCTTAGGGTGTGGTGGTGTGCTGACTGACTCGCCCTCTGCCTCTTGAGGGAGGGGCGCGGTTCAGCAACACCATGTGACAACTGGATGTGACAAAGTTTCTAGCTATTACTTCTCGATATCTTGGCAACGGAAGTGTGATACCATTTGGTGATCGTGGGATCCGTGCTTGCCTTAGCAGAGTGGAAAGTTACCAGCTTCTATTGTGATGGTGTGAGCTTCTATAGGGAGATCACACCAACACACTTACAGTTGTTTTTAAAAGGTAGTTATAATGGTGTGAGTTATATATGTGATTATATGGTTTATCTTAGAAGTGTACAGTCGCTCAAAATGCGCTCTTACACCGCTCGGCCACGTCAGCTGAGGCCCTCCTCAGGTTGTAGGAAAGAATAACTCGCATATATCTAGATACACATTGAATCATACCTATGACTTATCTAACCCTGTACCCAGTGTATAGCAATGCCAATGAAAGTGTGATAATGGTGAGGACCAAAACTTACACGTTAGCATTAACAGGTGCTTAAATTTTACCTCACGCCCAAGCAACAGGTGATCAACCCTGAACGGAAGACGAAGGGAGAGACTTACTAGGATAAGGTTGTTGACGAGAGTCATGGAAGGGGGTTAGTGTAGTAGGAAAAATGATTTCCTGATTAATTAATAAAACTAAGGTTAGTAGTACTCTGAAGAATTTATGAACTTCATGAGGTTTAAAGAAGTACCTGTGAAAAGAATATGTTACTAGGAATGAAGTCTGAGAAGAGGTTAGTTATCAAGGCAATAAGTTAACGATAAGGAAGCGTGAAGATTAGTGAAATCCGTACTTTGCAGTGAACAGGTGCCTGACACATCCCATGATTATTAACTATTACTCTAAATCTAAACTATGAACCAGTCAGTCACAGATGCTTGAGTCAAGGTAAGGTCGCATGCATATAATATTATGTCCGGGGACAGAGGGAAAACACATACTCAGGACGCACAGACAGGGGAAGATACGAGGACCTACATGAATAAAGGCGTCTTTGTTTGTCACAGTCACAAGTTGAAGTTCGTCGGGGACGAGCAACATGTCTGCTGTGTCAGTAAAGGTCAGTAATCATCCGTGTAAAAGAAACGGGAACGGCAAAATTCTTCAGTCATTGTAAAATGTGAGGACTGGAACTGAATGTGGACTGAAATAGTGAGTGGAATATCTGTATCTATTTATGAGAAATAGAGTATACACATTTCTTACTCAAAAGCGGAAACAGGGCAAACTGTTCCTTCTCTATGGCTGATGCTGTACGGAGATGAGCAACAGGCAGTAGATCAATGATGATCCATCTCTGATATCACCGTACTCAATGAATTCTTCACATTCGTCTTACTTGTGAGTCGGACATCTATACTTGTGAGTCTTACTTCTAGAATTCTAGACTCTATAGAGCTTTTGCTGCAGTCTCCAGGACAGTGAGTCTCTTTCTTAGCTTTTGTACTTCAGAAGCGTGGGCTTTTCTAAAGAGCTCATATGAGATTAGGTCAGCAAATATAACAGTCCTCTCGTCGCACGTGTGTGAGTGCGAGTGTCTGGTTACCTGGGTAAAGTCATCAGGAAGTACCAAAATGAATCATCCGGAGATTACGATTTAATACGAGCTACGTTAAACGGGAAACGTAAGTGTAAGTCGCAAATCACCAGGCATCATCTGATTAGTTAGTAGGGAACACACTAACCAGGTCATCTTTCTCTGGAGAAAGGGTAATATTCTACTCGTTGGGTTACTAATAGAATACTTCACTCGCCCAGTAGGATGTACGTGGGGAGTGGCTTTCTCTGTCAGTTATATGACGTTAACAGAACGAAGATTTGTATTGATTACTTCACTCTCTAGCTAGAGTGGTCTTACTCGAGTGGTCTCACTTCACTCTCTGTATAGAGTGGTCTTACCTACTCAACTTATTACAACTGAATTTGTAAGTTGTTTTAGAATGCTCTCTTTGTTTTGTTTTTGTTTTTTGTTTTTTGTTTTTTGCAAAAAGAAGCTTCCGCCTATACTCGTGCGGAGTAAGTTGTGGTAGATGCATTTGGCTGCACTGCTGAAAGTTATGGTTCAGGTATAGTATGGCCATCTACGGAGAGTTCTGGACTCCTCCGTTGTAACCTGTCACCATTAATTACTTCTACCTTTGTTAGTGGTAGGGTCTCGAACCTCAAACTGGTTACCGGATGCTGTGTCCGTAACGACATAGGGTCCATTATACTTCGGCGAGAGCTTAGACATTCTCGTCGGATCTAGGCACATTGCTTTGTGACCTACGTCAGGACAGTTTGGTGTGTCCTTTTATGCTATTTCCTTATCATTTCAGTCCGGGATGTCTGTAAATGATCTCGGATTTGCTGGTGGATCTTGCTGAAGACTTTGAAGTGTCTCTTAGCGTCTGATTTGACTTGATAAGAATAATCTAGAGGAATATAGATTTCTGCATAGCTTAGCTGTTGCCAGAGTTTACGTCAGAATCTTGTCTTTACCCTCAGAAGCTAGTCTTTTATACCTGTCTGTAGGAGTTGGAAGACTCTTCAAGGTAATGTAAAGCCTTTTAGGTTTTCCTTTACTTCTAGATTATGTTTAGGTTTACATGATGTTCCAAGATTTCAAAGATAGCTATGATAGCTGAGGTACTTTGCAGTCAACTAGCCCAATTTAGAATGGGAGCTGTTGTGCAAACACATGCTTTCTCAAGTAGATATCACTCATTGATTCTTTCACATTGTGCTTGGTTTCCATCCTGTTTTTAGCGAGGATGTGTCTAGGAGAGGAATAGCGAACAAGTGAGTAATGTACGAGCCTGTTGGTAATTTGGTCTGTTGCATCCATCTTTAAGCAGGAATAGGACAAACTAGTCTGAAAGATTATATTCAACACAAACCAGCTGGTACTGCTTACATCTGGTGTCACCTGGGGCAATTCAGCAATTCCAAAAAAACAGTGTCAAATGGATGTGAAGCCTTCGGGTATTCCAGGAGTGTCACAGGTTATCTTTTGGCAAAGTGTTGTTTACTATCTTTCTTAATAGTTTTCCAGTAGTACTTCTACTTATCGGCCTCAAGAATTATTTCCTGTCTGCATATATGAACTGTCCACACCTGTTGGTACAGTTGCTGCACTAGGTAACAAATTGATGGCATCTTGATGTTTCGGGAGTACTACTATCTTATCTGGAATGACATGTACAAGGCTGTAAGTGTTGTTGTCAACGGGAAGAGTCCAACCAGAAGTTCTTAGTGCAATCTGAACTGCAACGAACTTGGTTTCTGGAAAAGACATCATCTTCTCCGATTCCAGAAATAGCTTACTTATTGGATATGTAGTGGTTCTAATCTTGCTCGTCTTTCACTTGGCTTCTTTTTAGGTCGGTAACGAGAACACCGGGGCAACTTGCACAATCCTGGAGAGTGCGTTGGCTGCTACGTTAGCTCTTATCCATAATACTAGAAGATACAGGTTAATCCTGGTGACTCCGCGGCAACTTCAGCAAATCCACTGATACAGTGTCGAATGGAAATGAAGGCGTTGGATAATCCAAGATTGGTGCGGTTCCATCACGTGTCGGGTTAGCTGTAGGAATGTCTCTTACCACCGCTTTAGTCTGCCAGTGAGAAGTTATCACCTTTGAGTACCTTCTTGTCCTTGCCTGTCTGTCTGAGTAGAGGTCGAACGAAGGCTCAAGGCTAATATTTCACGAAGGTTACGACTCCCAAGATGTTACAAGGGTTAACCTTTCCGTTTTGTGATATCTAGTCTCTACGTTTATTCAACACTTTCCTTATGTAACCAATGACTAGCATCTTGACTATGTCACTTGGCATTTTGAATGTTGTACGAGCTCTTGTGAGAAAGAGTTGTGTGTACGAGTGTGAATGTTGAGCATGTTTTGACTGGAATTTAGGCAAGCTTTTAGATGAGCTCTGCCTCTTAATTAAGATTTGGAAACATCTTATTACTATTCTAACCTTAAGTTTGTATTTTAAGTGCGACTTTAGAAAGGTAAATAACTGCACAGATCATACTATTCGATGAGAATCCTTTCTGCTCGACTCGAGATTGGCTTACTTGGACATCTCAGATACTGATCGTGAATGTACAGTCAAGTCTTCTGGAGTCTATCCATGAGGTGATGGAGTTCCACTTAAGAAAAACTTAAACTTTTGAGTTACTTTGAAAAACTTTATTCCCCTTATTCCCCTTATTCCTATGTCGTGTAGGAGTTCTGATGGATCAGACTGTGGAAGTATTTCCTTAACTTGGCTAGAATATGCTGTGTGGTTGTCTTTGTGGCGATCAACCACCTAAAACTGTCTTGTTCTTGGTTACCAATCGGGTTGGTGACAACCAAAGGAAGAACGTGTGTTTTAGACTTACCTAGGATTACTTTGAGGGATATGTAGTGCTTTGGTTAAATTCTTTAGTGTTATTAGTCGTACACTGCGGAAGGCGACTACAATCCTAAATGTAGGTCTTCGTAGCTTCAGGAGAATGTTTACTTATGCGCTGAAATACCTGAGTAGATGCGCAAGTCATTCTATAACTCTACGGCGGTTCTTATCCTCTACAGGGTTTGCCTACAGGATGTGTTAGTACAAAATGGATCTGGATGCCGTTGGTAATGTACTTACTTGTGCTGTAAAAGGTCTTTCCACATCGGCTATAACTTTCGGGTAATGCTCTGGAAGGCATACCCTATTTCTCTCACAATTCCGTTCTCTTCCGGATACTACTAAGGGAAACTATCCATGAAACCCAATTGGAAGGTGTGCACCTTCTTTAGTATGAATCCTTCTGAGCTGTGGATACGAGCGAGAGTAATCTTGGTTTGCAATATGGCTCTTGATCCTAGCACTCTTAGGATCTTGCAGGTGAAACTGGTCATGCTTGTTGACACAGTCGCTGCTATAATGATCGAATGCAGGAAATAACGCGTAATGCGTGTTGTGTATGTACTTCGAGAGTGTTGACCCAACTGAGACTTATGCACCATCGACTTGGAAAAGCTTCCAAGGATGCGTAAACTAACTGCCCATGCTTGTTGGAACAGCTGTTACTAAATCGGTGCTGGGGATAAATCAGATCGAACACAGTACTGAGTACCGGAACAACTATGGGTGAAGCTTAATCTGTGAGACTTCATGTTGATGTGGTTATCCTTCAGATTCAGTATGTCTTGGACATAGATGATTTGTGCTTGTACGGAACCTTTCTTTGCTTAGGTGCTTCTGCTATGCAAACTATCTGTGAGTTTCGTAGGAGACCTGTGTCAAAAGGTGTCTACCGCCACAAGAATGTATTGGGGACTACGTGTGGGACCTTGGTGCGAGGCTTAATCCACCACGTAAAACTGGCTTAGTCACGTATAACCTTAGTGTAAGGTGTTGATTGTGACACAAAATGTCGACCGTGGAGGGGTCTCATTCTCTGCGACTCAGGGGAGTTTGTAATAATAATAATAATAATAATCTTCTGGTTACTTATATAGCGCCCGTCTCTCCTCCTTCGAGGATTCGCAAGCGCTTGGCTTTCTTTAGTCTACCAGAGACCATTACCCATCCCCCTTGCTCATGGGGAGATAGTAACCGCCGGCTGTATCCCAGAACAACTTTTCAATCTGAGCGGGGATTGAACGCGAGACCTTCAAGGTGGGAATCAGGCACGCTATCAACTGAGCCAGCCGGACGGCTGGCAGAGGGTCTGTACTGCAGAGGGTCTGCCAATTTTAGTCTTGGAACTAAAGGATCTGACACGCTGGTAGGGACCAGGATCACGAAGGAGGCGACTTATCTCTTGGTCTACGCGGGGTGTCTACACGAGGACAATTCTTGGTGTCGTGTCCATATACTGTACAAACGAAACAATATCCTCTCCGTGCGGGTCTCTCACGTTGTGTAGGGCGAGAGTTCCGTTGTGGTTTTCCTGCCCTGCGAGGTCTTGTCTGCACTCAGGATTTGCGTGGTGACGTTTGTTTCTGCTTTTGGAGTAACTGTGGATGGAGTTTCCAGCAATTTCTTCTTGTATGACCAACTTTAAGGCAGTGGCCACACTTCTTAGGAATTGTACCAGTTCTTCTCGGAGGCGAAGGCGTCGGACTAGGTCTGCGACTCGGCCCGCAAGAGTGGTTTCTCCTTGCATTATGATTGCAGTAGGTACATACTGTCTGTGATACTGTCACTATCTCACGAGCTCTTCTTGGATTGGCAAGAGTAATTTGCTCGGGGTCTGGTCTACGAGCTCTTCTTGGCTTGACAAAAGTAATTTGCTCGGGCTTTTTGTTGGGGTGGAGCCTTGGCACCAACTTGAGAAGAGATGCGGGAACAGTCTCTGCTGTAGCGCCTGGAATCTAGGGAGCTGGGTCCGACGAGGTCTCAGAAGCAGTATCTGTGTCCACAGCAATGCTCGCATCAGTGTCCGAAGGTGACTCCGGGGACTCCGGGATAATCTCTAAATTTGGATGAGACCTTGGAGTTTGTTTAGCGACTGGGGTGATGGATTTCCTTGATTGGTGACCATCGTGACTTCCAGTGCTAGCGAAGTTTGCGAGTTTTACCCATAAATCCTCGTAGCTTGATGTCTGAAATGGAGTGGTTGCCTGAGCGAGATCGATAGCAGTTCCTGGTTTCAGATGTAACCGGACAAAGGCAATTTTGTTTACGGCCTTTTTGATGTTTCGGGATTTCATGTACTCGTCTATTCTGTGTAGGAAAGAAAACGGTCCAGCTGGGTAGTTAGGACAATTCTTCCCAGAAAACATAGGCAAGTGGACTGTAAGCTGTGTCTGAGCATCCACGTGAGGATTGCCTCTGGCTGTAGCTGTAGTGATAGCTGGCATAGCTGTAGCTGTCATAGCTGTAGCGGAAGCTGTAGCTGTAGTTGTAGCTGTGATAGCTGTGAGTGTACTAAGTTCTTCTGAAAACTTCTCTACACTTGCCTCTATCTAACTTACCCTTAGTCCTGGAAATTTATAAATATTAAACTTACCTTTGAAATGCAGGTGTTGTACACTAGTCTTTGTACAAATATTTAAAGTGTCGGACGTTCGTAGGGGAAAAATTATGATAAGTGCATGGCACAGTCTCAGAAAAACATAACCTTGGTGCCTGGGCGACACGAAGGGCCTTTTATTTGATGTGCAAATATTGTTAGAAGTTTGCTTGCGCTAAGGATGTATCAGGGTGGCCCGATGTCTCCTTGAAAAAGTTAGCTAGTCTTTCAGTCAAGTCGTCAATGTAAGAATCCAGTTTTGTCCCTACTTCTTTTCTCAACTCTGTGTCTGACTGGAGCTCAAACTTCTATTCCTTAAATTCCACTTTAAATTCATTTTTTTTTTTACACGCATTGAAACATAATCCCCACCTGAAAATCTGAAATGACGTAACATTCAAGGTCACTAGCATAGAATATAGGTCGTAGGAGTTTCACTTTAACGTCACACCTCTATCCAAGTTGAAGGATGAATTGATGTTAGTTAGATTATGAGTTCAGCAAAAAAAATTATACAAGGAAGTTTAGGAAAAATTCAAGTTAGCAAGGCACTGTATAGGGATACTCTCTTACTAAGAAATTCAGATTAGTAAGGCACGATAGGGATAGCCTATTCTCTTACTAAGAAATTGAAAAAGACACACACAACACGAAATAATAGAAAGAAGGGTTTGATCACTGTTAGAAAACCTCTTAATATTGTACTGTTACTGCAAATAAAATATATTACTGTGAGATCTTTAACCCTTCTTTGGCAGCGCGCAACTTATGTCGTGTGAAATAAATATGGACTAAGTGGCGGTTCACAACTTATGTCGTGTGCCATTTTCACCACGTAATGTTGCTGAGAGAGAGAGATAAGTGGTGGGAGGAGAGTAGCAAGCGTATGACTGCTCCAGACCACCGCGGCGGACCTACTGACATGAATCCCACCCTCCCCCACCCTCACGCACTCGCTACACAGGGAATTATGTAGGGAAACTACCTAATTACATGGTTTTTGCACTCGTGTTGCGAGTCGTACAAGGATGGTTGGGTGTCATTGGAAAGCTCTGTTTATGCCCTTTCAGGGATAGATACTTGTTTTACGCTCTGGGTCTTATTTAGGCATGAAAATGATCACGTAAACAAGCCTATTTAGGGTAAAAACACCCCACTGGGCGGTACATATAAATTACCGCCTAGGACGCTCGTAAGGTGTTAAATGTAAAACGTCTAAGGGCGAACTATTTAACCCTTAAATATCGGGGCCGGACTTAAGTCCGCCTCCAATTTGCAGCAAGTTATGAGCATTATTAAGGCTTTTAAAGGGTTAAAATCGAGTGTAAATGGCCGGGAGCGCAGCGGGCCAGACAGCCGACTCCCAGGGCTTACCGCCGCCCATTAACTCATGTTCCCTGTGTTCTCGAGAGGCCGGCAGTGTAGCCAGTAGTGAGCATAGCTGGGAAAAATATGCCGCTATACACTAAACTCCCATGTTACTGCTACCACTGTATGAGAACCACGAGTGCTACGTAGCTCGTTCTGGTCTCATTTTGAAGCTTTTAGCCCCTAGTTTTTTGCTGAATAAATTTCTTTTCATGCAGATACTTGATTTATCATTCAGGAGGGCCTGAATATGCCCAAATAAGCCCAAAACCCCCCGCTAGACAAGGGTTAAGGAAGTAATTATATTTTCTCTTAGTGTGAGATTAAAGTTCTTGAAACAATACTTGAATTGACTAAACCGAAAATATGGTTAAAAATGTACGTACAGTAACACTTCAAAATTTGTTAAGTAATTAGTAGTTAGATATCAAGACAAATAATTCACTGTGGCATTGCTGTGTTGTAAGTTTACTAGTAGGCTATTAATTCACTAGTATTATTAAGTGTGTATTGCAGTGTTACACTAATCACTAACCTAATACAATAATTGGTACTGCTTGTAGGTTGTGTTGCTTGAAGACTTCTATCAGCTGTGTTGATTGAAGTACGTGTTAAATATCCGTAGAGTGATTTTATTCTAGGCCGCTCTCTCTCTTTCTTTCCCTTCTCTGCTGTGACGTCACCGCCACGTCAGACCTTGAAGAGCGCGTGAGCTGAGGGGTGAGTAGGGTGACTAAGTGAGTGACTCGGGTGAGTCAGTGGGTGACTCAGGTGAGTCAGTGGGGTGAGTCTGGTGAGAGTTTGCCTGCTGATGCGCGGTGCCTAGTGGGGAGTGTCTGGTCAGCGATTATTGTAGCTAACGTCTGTAATCTACTCCTCCAGTACCACTTCACTCTGATATTCACTGTACATCTTTCTTCACTGAATACTTTTGTCTTTGTACACTACATTTTCTTTTGTTATTTCCTTTTTGCTCATGTATTATGTATTGTCTATAGTTGTTTTTCTAGGTTGCTATGCGGTTATTAGGTGTCTAATGAGTTGTTCTTCGGAGACTTATTTTTTTACTTTAATGGTTCGTTTGACTTTAGGGGTTAATCGTATCCCTTTTACGCTGCCAACCAATATGTAGCGGGCGGTTTATGGTTGAGGCACTGAGCGGAATGGTTAGGGTTAACTTATTATCTTCCCTCAATATTTCCTGTACGTTTTAATGAACTCTGTAGTAATCTGGAACCACTAGAAATATGTAGGGAGGTCTTAAAATAAACAAGCATGGGGCTTTGTTTGGTTTATTTAACAGCAAAATATATGTTTTTAACCCTTAATCCTAATTTTGAGATATTAGAATATATTACACTAGACGTCCCATGCGTTGGGGCAATGTAATTATAAAGTACTTCTTAATGTGGTGTATACTCGATGTTGAGTGTGTACCGAGATAAGTACTCTATTTAATACATAATGATAACACTTTAATAATAGCAACCTAGAACTATGAGCTGTTTTCCAAGTAATAATGATCTTTCTGTAAAGAGAGAGAACAAATTATTAGAAGGGAATCACTAGAACACTTGTATGTCACTGCGTACTTGTATGTCACTTATAAGGTACTTCTACACTTATACAGGTCACTAGTTTTACCCAGAGGGCTGGAGAGAGATACCCTCCTTAGGGTGTGGTGGTGTGCTGACTGACTCGCCCTCTGCCTCTTGAGGGAGGTGTGCGGTTCAGCAACACCATGTGACAACTGGATGTAACAAAGTTTCTAGCAATTAATTCTCGATATCTTGGCAACGGAAGTGTGATACCATTTGGTGCGTGGGATCTCTCTTTGGGTTGTATCCATTCTGCCCCATTCAGCCTACTGTTTTAAGACGTTTATGCCCATGCTTGCCTTAATAGTTCTTAAAGCTAGCACATGCTAAGCTAGCTAAGGATAGCTCAATAAGGCCGATTAGGCGTATTTCCATTGGGGTCCTGTACTACTACCCCATCCCTTTGCTCATGAGGGATGGTAACGACTCAGTGCTTGTGAAAAATCTTTAATGCGCCGAGCGTGGGCGCGAACCCGGGCCTTCTGGGTGGAAGTCCGAGACGCTAGTCACTACACCAAGCGAGCCGCTTAGCAGAGTGGAAAGTTACCAGCTTCTATTGTGATGGTGTGAGCTTCTATAGGGAGTAACACCAACACACTTACAGTTGTTTTTAAAAGGTAGATATAATGGTGTGAGTTATATATGTGATTATATGGTTTATCTTAGAAGTGTACAGTCGCTCAAAATGCGCTGTTACAATGGCGAGAGTAGTACTGATGATTGTAATAATTGTAGTAGTGATGATGATCATAGTAATGGTGATGATGACAGTAGTTGTGATGATTGTGGCAGTTTTAGTGATGATGGCAGTAGTAGTGATGATTGTGATTGATGGTATTAGTAGTGATGATGGTAACCCATCGCAGAGTTGGGTATGCCGTTTTGATTTTGGGCGAAACGGCACGTCTACTTTATTATCAACTCTGCGTAAGCAGAGTGGTATCGCCCCCCGTATAGTGGTACATGCTAACCGAAATGTCTGTCTGTCTGTCTGTCTGTCCGTCCGAGAACTCCTCCTAGACCGATTGACGGATTTTTACCAAACTTCACACGAACCTTCGGTGCGTGAATTCGACGGTAATTAAAAACAGATTTTTTGAATTTGTGCAATAGTTATGATCTTAGGTCCTAAAAATGATTTTGCCCCCCCCCCCCCCCCCTTCAGGACCCCCACTGCCCACCCTGTACCTATTCCCTGTGTACAGTATGTGTGTGCCCATATGTGTGTGTGTGTGCACACACATCACAGAAAGCCACACATCATACACATGTCTCAGATGTGATGATAATAGTGAGACGTATGTCTGTCTTTCCGAAAACTCCTCCTAGACCGTTCGACGGATTTTCACACAAACTTCTAACGAACAGAACATTCGGTGAGTGAATGCGACGGTAATTAAACAAAGATTTTTTGAATGTGTGCAATAGTTATGATTTTAGGTCCAAACTATGGTTCCCCCCCCACCCCCCCCCCCCCCACCCAAAAAAAAACCACCCACCAGGGCCCCCCCCCCCCCCCCAAGCCAACAGTAGTAGTGATGATGGTGACAGTAGTAATGATGGTGAGGGTAGTAGTGATGATTTTTTTTTTTTTTTTTTTAATAAGGTGACAGTTACAAAGTGGTGTACAATCTATCTTATGCTAGTTACATTGTAGTTTATCTTATTGTACCAGTACCTCCCTACAATCAACCTAGTTGGTCCCCAATTCGTCCCTCCGCCACGACCATTTCAAAGTCCAAGTCTCTCACTCTTGTCCTCTGTAGCGGGGAGGACCTTGTACCCCTGAGACATAGGAGTGCAGACCTGAGAAGAGAAAATTAAAGAGAGCCGGCATCTCATCCAAGTTATGACTTGGCTTCTATGCTGGCGCTTTTTCTCCGATATTTGTTCAGCTAATCTGGCATAGAAGACACTTGCAGACGGTCCCATTCCTCCCGACGATGAGAAGACCAAAGGAGTAAAGCTTCCTTGATCCCTGTTCAAAATTCTTTCTTCATAAGCGCGTTTTTTCTCACTTTCGTTTCTCAAGTATGCCGCCTTGTGTCCTCGCTCACGATATGTTTGTGCTCTTGGGTTGAAGATTCTGATGTTGAAAAAAGCCCGTTGTCCCCTCGTCCAAAAACCTCGAGCACTTACGTCCACTCTTGCTTCATTTGAAGTATTTGCAGTATTGTGGGCCAAGCGCTGTCTGTCCATAGGCAGAAGTTCCGGTTCGATTCTGACATCATGGCACACCTCGTCCAGCATTTGTGCAGTGATGTTTTGTGCTTCGTTGTATGCCCCGACAGAGGATATACTTGAAAGAAAGAAAGAGGAGTTCTGGATGAATGTGGAGGCGTGCCTCGAGAAGTTTGACAAGAACGAAAGAATATTTCATGATTGGGGATATGATTGGTAAGGTGGGTGATAGGAAAGTTGAGGGAGTGTGGGAGGGTGGGGGTACCATCAGAGGTGGAATGGGAATGGTAGTGCACTTGTGAACGTATGTGTGGGGAGGAGGCTGTGGATAGCCAACACCTTCTTCCGACACAGAATGATCCACAGGTACACGTGGAAACGGATGTTGACGATGAAGGATAAGACAGTGGTGGAACGAAAGTCATTGATTGATTATCGATGTGTGGATGAACGAATGAAGAAATCTGTGATGGATGCTAGGGTGTATAGGGGTATTGGAGGGGGTCTGTCTGATAATTATGTAGTGGTAGCTAAGGTTAGGATACAAAAGAAGTGGGTGAGGAGAGCTGGAGGGAGGCGAGAGGAGGGTGGAATGGTGAGGAGGGTGGAGAGGTTGCAGGAGGAGGAAGTCAGGGAGGAGTACAGGAGAGCAGTGGAAAGACGACTAGGTGGGTTCGACCTGGAAGTTATGGAGGAAGTGGAGGAGATGAGCAAGGTGTTTAAGGATGAGATCTGTGCAGCATGTGAGGAGGTGTGTGGAGTGAGGAGAAGAGGGAGGGGAGTGAAAGGTACAGCATGGTGGACAGAAGAGGTAAGAATAGCTGTGGAAGAAAAGAAGAAGGCATATAGAGAGTGGTTGGGTAGTAGAGGGAATGAAGATTCCGAGAGACAGAAACGAGCACCTGAGTGTAAAATGGAGGGAGAGTAAGAAACTGTTCTGGGAAGAAGTCAAGAAAGTTAGGGAAGGTAGCAAGGGAAACAGTAAGGGTGTGAAAGATAAGAATGGGAGAATGCTAGCCGAGAAGCAAGAGAGAGTCGAAAGATGGAGGGAGTACTTCAGTGAGTTGCTAAATGTAAGGAATAAAGAGCCAGCAAACATAGCTGGATATGGTATGGGAGGGAGAAGAAGAGAAGTAGTGGAGGAGGTGGTGGGGATCAGGAGGTCAGAAGTGAGGGAAGCCATGAAAAGAGTGAAGTTGGGGAAAGCACCAGGAACAGATGGAGTGTGTGGGGAAATGTTGAGGTATGGTGGTGAGATAGTGATAGAATGGGTATGAAAAATGTGCAAACTAGCATGGGAGAAGGGGAGTGCACCCAATGACTGGAAGACTGGCATAATAGTCCCCCTATATAAGGGCAAAGGGGAAAGAGGAGTGTGTGGTAACCACCGAGGAATATGTCTTCTAAGCGTAGTAGGGAAGGTATACAGTAGGGTACCGGTAGTGATTGAGAGAGTGAGAGTGAGAACGGATAAATGGATAGGCAACGAGCAGGGAGGTTTTAGGAAGGGAAGAGGATGTGTAGATCAGATTTTTACCCTGAATTGTGTTGTGGAGAAGTATCTGGAGAAGAAACAAAAGGTGTATGTTGCCTTTATGGACTTGGAGAAGGCCTATGACAGAGTGGATAGAGAAGGTTTGTGGAAAGTACTTAGAATATACGGAGTAGAGGGCAAGTTGCTGAAAGCAGTAAAGAGCATGTATGAGGGTGGAAAGGCGGCAGTACGTGTGGAGAGTGAGCAGAGCGAGTTCTTTGACCTGAATGTTGGTTTGAAACAGGGGTGTGTGATGTCCCCGTGGTTGTTTACTGTATATATGGATGGAGTCATAAAAGAAATACTATCAAGAGCAGTGGATGTTGGTGTATCGCTGAAAAGGGAGGGAATTGAGTGGAAGCTACCTATACTGCTGTTTGCGGATGATACAGTTCTGATGAGTGATAATGAATGGGAGTTGCAGGGTCTGGTAAATGAGTTTGGAGCGAAAAACGGAATTTGAAGGTAAATGCGGGGAAGAGCAAGGTTATGGTCTTCGAAAGGGGTGAAGTCACAGAGTGTGAGGTGAAGGTGAACGGTCAGGCTATGGAGATCGTCAACTCTTTTAAGTATCAGGGCAGTGTGTTGAGTAAAGATGGGACTATGGATGAAGAAGTGCGGGAGAGGGTACAACAGGGGAAGAGGGTTGTAGGAACGCTAAAAGCAGTAACAAGAAATAGGGTGGTCAGTATGGAAGTGAAGAAGTCCTTGCATGACAGTGTGGTAATCCCGACACTGACTTACGTAAGCGAAGCATGGACGTTGGTTGAGAGACTCAGACCAAGAGTGAGAGCAGTGGAAATGAATTACTTAAGGAGTGCGTGCGGAGTTACATGGAGGGATAGACAGACTAATGAGGAAGTAAGAAGGAGGTGTGGTGTGGAGGTAGATGTGCTGGAAAGTGTGAAAAGGAACAACTTGAGATGATTCGGCCATATGGAACGTATGGAAAGCGAGAGAATGACTAAGAGGGTGTATGAGAGCGAGGTGGAGGGACAGAGAGGGAGAGATAGACCGAATGAGAGGTGGAAGGATGGAGTGAGGAAGTACATGAACGAAGGCGGTGCTGGTTGGGGGGAGGGGCGTCGACTGACTGGGGACAAAGGTGCATGGGGGCGGTTCGTTCTTGGCCACCCCTTCGGGGATCACGGCGTCAGGCAATAGATGATAGATAGCTGTTAAAAATATCTTATATATTTTTGTTTAGCTTTACTTGGCATTCCTCTTCCTCTATGTATCTAGCAATTTAACCCCCTCAAACTCCTTATGACGCGATGGTGTGGTAATTACCCCGGGCCAAAAAGCTCTAAAAGACGATCGAGTGATAACTCAAGCGAGCTTGAAATACGCAGGCGTTTCGTTCATGGTCACGCCTTCGGGGATCAAGGTGTCCGGCAATATATACCGGTAGGCTATAGATAAATTAATTTTTGAGCTATTTCTTCCATTTTATTTATCCTGTTAAAGTGCTTGATTGATTTTTGTGCTAATGTAGTTAGTATTTGGTGTAATTTCACATATTTTAGCTAAATCTGGAGAGCACATGCAATTTATTTGTGCATGTTCAGTAAGTATTGCTGGGGAAAGGGTTAACGTATTCATCTTTTGGGGTATTTATTCTATGTTTTTATCCTGTTTCTGTGATTGATTGAGTTTTGTGCTAATGTAGTTGGTATTTGGTATAATTTTACATATTTTAGATAAATCAGAAGAGCACATGCAATATATTTGGGCATTTTCAGTTAGTATTGCTGGGGAAATGGTTAACATACACAGTATTCATCATAGGAAGGGAAGAGGATGTGTAGCTCAGATCTTTGCCCTGAAATATGTTGTGGAGAAATATCTTGAGAAGGGACAACAGTTGTATGCTGCCTTCATGGACTTGGAGAAGGCCTATGACAGAGTTGATAGAGAAGGTACCGGTATGTAGAAAGTACTTGGAATATACGGAGCAGATAGCAAGTTGCTGAAAGCAGTGAAAAGCATGTATGAGGGTGCAAAGGTGTCAGTATGTGTTGAGAATGAACAGAGCGAGTTCTTTGATCTGAATTTTGGGTTAAAGAAAGGGTGTGTGATGTCCCTGTGGTTGTTCAATATATACTGAACTGTATATGGATGGAGTCATAAAAGAAATGCAAGGATGAGCAGTGGATGTTGGTGTACCACTAATAAGGGAAGGCAACGAGTGGAATGACAGAGTTGATAGAGAAGGTATGTGGAAAGTACTGTACTGAGAATATATGGAGTAGATGGCAAGTTGCTGAAAGCAGTGAAGAGTATGTATGAGAGTGCAAAGGTATCAGTACGTGTGAAGAATGAACAGAGGGAGTTCTCTGATCTGAATGTTTGGTAAAGCAAGGGTGTGTGATGTCCACATGGTTGTTCTATATATACAGTATATGGATGGAGTCATAAAAGAAATACAAGGAAGAGCAGTGGATGTTTGTGTACTGCTGTTTGCTGATGATATGAATGGGAGTTGCAGGGTCTGGTAAATATTTTTGGAACAGTGTGCGAAAAATGGAATCTGAAGGTAAATGCGGGGAAGAGCAAGGTTATGGTCTTCGAAAGGGGTGAAGCCACAGAGTGTGAGGTGAAGTTGAACGGTCAGGCTATGGATATTGTCAGCTCATTTAAGTATCTTGGCAGTGTACAGAGTAAAGATGGGAGTATGGATGAAGAAGTGTGGGAGAGGGTGCAACAGGGGAAAAGGGTTGTAGGAATGCTGAAAGCAGTAACATGAAATAGGGTGGTCAGCATGGAACTGAAGAAGTCATTGCATGACAGTGTGGTAATCCCGACACTGACTTACGGAAGCGAAGCATGGACGTTGTTGGAGAGATTCAAACCAAGAGTGAAAGGGATGGAAATGAGTTACTTGAGAAGTGTGTGCAGAGTTACATGGAGGGATAGACAGACGAATGAGGAAGTACGAGAGAGGTGTGGTGTGAATGTACTGGAAAGTGCGAAAAAGAACACCTTGAGATGGTTCGGCCATATGGAACGTATAGGAAGCGAGAGAATGACTAAGAGCGTGTACGAGTGAGGTGGAAGGACAGAGGGAGAAATAAACCGAGAGAGAGGTGGAAGGATGGAGTTAAGAAGTATATGCGTGAAAGCGGTGCTGGATGGGAGGAGGGGCGTCGACTGACTGGGGACAGAGGTGCATAGGGGTGTTTCATTCATGGCCAATCCTTCGGGGATCAAGGCGTCCGTCAATAGATAGATAGATAAATTCATCTTTAGGGCTATTTCTTACATTTTCTTTATCCTGTTAGTGTACTTTATTAAATTTGTTGGTAATGTAGTTGGTAATTGGTGAAATTTTACATATTTCCGATAAAGGATGTCAACAGAATAACAAATGATGAGCTGAAGAGACGTTTAGGTATAAAGAGTATTAGCGAGGAGATGCGTACAAGTAAACTGGGATAGTATGGACATGTGGAGAGAATGGATGAACAAAATTGGGTGAAAAGATGGAGGTCTGCGATTGTGGAGGGAGCTGCACCAAGGGGTGGACCGAGTAAGACCTGGGATCGGACTATACGTGCCGATCTCAAATCCAAAAACTTGACAAGTAAAGCATCCCTTAACAGGGTTGCCTGGAACGCCGCCATTAGGAAAAGAGACTGAAACTGCACATCTGTGTGGAGCACTCAGTCTTAAAATGTTATGTACGTATGTATGTATAAATCTGAAGAGCACATGCAATCTATTTAGGCATTTTCAGTCAGTATTGCTGGGTAAAGGGTTAACATATTAATCTTTTTGAGTATTTCTCCCATTTATTTATCCTGTTAGTGAGTTTTATTGATTTCAGTGCTACTGTACACTGTAGTGGTATTTGGTGTAATTTTACATATTTTAGATAAATCTGAAGAGGACATGCAATATATTTGGGCATTTTCAGTCAGTATTGCTGGGGAAACGCTTAGCATATTGTAGTCATCTTAGGAAGGGAAGAGGATGTGTAGCTCAGATTTTTGCCCGGAAATGTGTTGTGGAGAAATATCTGGAGAAGCGACAAAAGTTGTATGCTGCATTTATGGAGTTGGAGAAGGCCTATGACAGAATTGATAGAGAAGGTATGTGGAAAGTACCGGTACCGGTACTGAAAATATACGGAGTAGATGGCAAGTTGCTGAAAGCAATTAAGAGCATGTATGAGGGTGCAAAGGTGTCAGTATGTGTGGATAATTAACAGAGCGAGTTTTTTAATCTGAATGTTGGGTTAAAGCAAGGGTGTATGTGATGTCCCGATGGTTGTTCAATATATACCAGTACAGTATATGGATGGAGTCATGAAAGAAATACAAGGAAGAGCAGCGGATGTTGGTGTACCGCTGATAAGGGAAGGAAACGAGTGGAAGTTGCCTCAACAGTACAGTACCGGTACTACTGTTGCCGACAACACAGTTCTGATGAGCGATAGTGAATGGGAGTTGCAGGGTCAGGTAAATATGTTTGGAACAGTGTGTGAAAAACGGAATCTGGAGGTAAATGCTAGGAAGAGCAATATTATGGTCATTGAAAGGGGTGCAACCATAGAGTGTGAAGTGAGGTTGAACGGCTATGAAGAATGTCAGCTCATTTAAGTATTTGGGCAGTGTGTTGAGTAAAGATGTGAGTAGGCCTATGGATGAAGAAGTGTGGGAGAAAGTGTAACAGGGGAAGAGCATTGTAGGAACTCTGAAAGCAGTAAGAAGAAATAGGATGATCAGCATGGAAGTAAAGAAGTCCTTGCATGACAGTGTGGTAATCCCGACATTGACTTATGGGAGGGAAGCATGGACGTTTCTGACTGGGATTGATCATTGATAATCATCGGTTATGCTAGTTGGAAAATTAGTGGGGTAGAATGTAGAGTTCGGGTGTACCGCCAGCCTTGTTTACACTACGCGGAGCGGCGGCGGATGCTGGCCATCATGTTCCCGTCTATTGGACTGCTTTTGGATACAATAATAGGTTGAGGGGGGTCACCCCCCCCCATGACATAGTGTCATCATCATATATATTGCCAGCAGGAGGCAAATAACCGAAAAAAACGCCTTCAAAATAGACGCGAACTAAAGGCTGGTTCACACATAGCCGAGTCGGTGCGCGAGTCCAACACGAGTGATGAAATTTTGCTATTCAGCAATGACTCGTCGATACTCCTCAACACTCGTATAGACTCGTGCTACGCTTGTGTATAATAATAATAATAATAATAATAATAATAGTTCTTAAAGCTGGCGCATGCTAAGCCAGCTAAGGATAGCTCAATAAGGCCGATTAGGCGTATTTCCATTGGGGTCCTGTACTACTATCCCATCCCTTTGCTCATGAGGGATGGTAACGACTCAGTGCTTGTGAAAAATCTTTAATGCGCCGAGCGTGGGCGCGAACCCGGGCCTTCTGGGTGGAAGTCCGAGACGCTAGTCACTACACCAAGCGAGCCGCTCGACACACTCGTGGGTACTCGCCACGGGGTCCAAAAATTTCATGCATGCATGAAATTTTTGGGTCCCGTGGCGAGTACCCATGAGTGTGGCCTAAATACGTGTAGACTCGTGTACATACGTGTTAACTCGTGTTTGACTCTGAATAACTCTTCGTTATTCGTGTTAACTCGTGTTGACTCGTGTAAACCCGTGTAACACTCTTTGCTGATTCGTCGCTTTTCGTCATCATTTCGATGTTGACGAAGCAACACGTGTCTACACGCAACAACACGTATGTAACACACATGCAACACGTACCAACAAGAGTAAAAAGCACGAATGTGAGTGCCAAAATTTGGTGCCCCCATGATGCCAGAGTTTACACGATTCAAACACAAGTGAAAACACAAGTAAACAAGAGTAAACACGATCCACTGAGAAAAAAACACGAGTGTAACACGAAAAAGCAAGTGTCATTTGAAATACCGTTATTTCAAAAATGTAGGAAGAATCAACGAGAGTTTATATGGATGCAACACGAGTCAACACGTGTGCAACAGAGATCCAACGAGAGTCAACGCGTTGTCTTTCGTGTTGATCCGTATAAAAATCATGTTGATCCGTGTAACAATCGCGTTGACTCGTCCATACTCTTTGTTTACGTGCCCTGGAATGTGGCCATTATTTTTCAAATTTTTGACACTCGTGTTGGGTTCGTGTTACACTCGTTTTGACTCTCAGTTACTCGTACAGACTCTTGCATGAACACGTGTTGACTCGTATTGAATCGAGTTAACTCGTGTTACACTCTCCTTGACTCGGGAACAATTGCTACTCGCGGCCGACTCAGCCTTCAGCGACGGCGATAATCGACGAGTGTGATTCGTGTTGGACTCGCGCACCGACTCGGCTATGTGTGAACCAGCCTTTAACCACGGTGATCGACATATTTAAACATGACGGCGGCGGTGTCGGCGTCGGACACTTGCGATAATGTTCCCGTCTATTTTGAATGCCATTGGATACAATAATATGTTGAGGGGGGGGCTTTGCCCCCATGACGTGTTGTCATCATCATATATATTGCCAGTAGGGGGCAAACAACCAAAAAAATTGCCGCAAAGCCCTCCCCTCAACATATTATTGTATCCAATGGCAGTCAAAATAGACGGGAACATGATGGCAAGCTTCCGTCGCCGCTCTGCGTAGTGTAAACAATGGTGGCGGTACGCCCTAACTCTACATTCTACCCGGCTAGGCCTATATTATAGGCTACAATAAATAAGTAGGCTAGGCTATTTTTTCTATAGGCTATGCCTAGTCTAATATTACAATTTAAGGTAGCATTCAAGTTGACTACAGCAGGACTTACCCTTGACCAGGTATAGGCTATCCTAGTGTTTAATAGGCCTATACCCCTTTGAAAGGACATTAGCCTAGCCTAACCTAACAACCTTACCTAACCTATTATAGTAGATGGGTGGGGGCTGCTGCCCCCACACCCCGATTTTTGGTGTATTTGTCTATTTTGTCTGTGAAGTGGGATTTTTTTCAATTTGTCGATAACGAAAATCATCCATGCGGACTATAGCTTATGGAGAAAAATATGGCGAATCTATTGTTGCCTATTATCTCTAATAAATTGTTTCTCATAATGCTGCAGTAGTGTCGTTTAAAATACCAACCATTTAATTGTGTGCCTTTAAAAATGACCTAAATTAGGCTATAGGCTACTGGAAGATTAGAAGAATCTTTAAGAAAGACTAGGTTAGGGTTATTGTCGTGCCAAAGCTAGATTATAGCCTAAATATAAAAGGAAGTGAATAAAATGAAATATGCCGAAAAAAATAGACGTTAAAATAGACGCGAAGTTAACCGCGACGATCGCCCTATGTAAACATGACGACCGTACACCCGGTAACTACATCCATCCCATTAAAAGTTACTGTGGGACACCAAATATGTTGAGGAGGTCTCTGCGGCTCTGCCCCCCCAGGTCGGCCCGTCACGTATTATGATGTACGGTAAGTCATCATCATCTGTGCTAATTCATAGGATCCCCAATTAAGGACAAAGTCAATCAACAGACGAAATAAGCTCCCAAATTACAATAACATAGCGGCCCGCCGTTTATGGGCGACTTTTTACACGTCATTTTAAATGTTACTTTCCTGCCCTGGTCTAGGCCTAATAGATTTTTCCAAAGAATCAAACTTAAATTAAAAGGAAGTAGCCTAGCCTACAGTTTATAGGAAGGCTATTCCAACATGCATTCCAGAACTTAGGCTAGCCTAGGCCTAGGCTATATGAAAATTTGTGGGTGGTCTGCCAAAAGAGAATCACTAGGCCTATTAGGCTATGGGTAGGCTAGTATGGGGTGCATTTTGCAAATTTTCTGAACTCTTAGGCCTAGGCTAGGCTAAATTAAAACTCACAAAATCTGAGTAAAACCAGCACTAGAATTTTGTCTTGTCTTGTCTTGGGGCAACCTCAGGCGAATACTCGCCCACTCCGGCCCTACCGTAGTCGCGGAGATCCTATGTCACAATTAAATTAGTTTATAGTTAAGGTTAAAATTCACCACCGTGTCACTTTCATTCTAGGTCATTCGTAGAACCGTAACACTGTAAATGCAACAACCCAGTAGCAGGTCATCAGGTGGTGAACCAGAGACCTACAAACCACGGTACTAGGGCCAGAGCAATGTCTTGAAATGAGGTGCCCTTATCAACCAACCCCAGACAATCCAGTAGGAGCTGTCGGAAGGAATCCATCTTTGAAGCCAGAAAGGGACGCCCATCCACATGCTCAGTGATGGGACGAGGCGAGGCTTAGGAGGCATATGTAGGACGACTAGATGTAGGATGTGGAGGGGAAGAGGTACCGTACGACGATACATGGGATGTGGAGACTGCGGAGGGAAGAGCTCGTCAAAGTCATACGGTTCCTCAGGACCTCAACAATAACCGGGAGACGGCCGGTGCGGGCAATGGTCGATCGCCGTAGTTAATATAAGTTCGCGGTCGCGGAGATCCTATGTCACAATTAAATTAGTTTATAGTTAAGGTTAAAATTCACCACCGTGTCACTTTCATTCTAGGTCATTCGTAGAACCGTAACACTGTAAAGGCAACTACCCAATAGCAGGTCATCAGGTGGTTAACCAGAGACCTACAAACCACGGTACTAGGGCCAGAGCAATGTCTTGAAGCGAGGTGCCCTTATCAACCAACCCCAGACAATCCAGTAGGAGCTGTCGGAAGGAATCCATCTTTGAAGCCAGAAAGGGACGCCCATCCACATGCTCAGTGACGGGACGAGGCGAGGCTTAGGAGGCATATGTAGAACGACCAGATGTAGGATGTGGAGGGGAAGAGGTACCGTACGACGATACATGGGATGCGGAGACAGCGGAGGGAAGAGCTCGTCAAAGTCATACGGTTCCTCAGGACCTCAACAATAACCGGGGGACGGCCGGTGCGGGCAATGGTCGATCGCCGTAGTTAATATAAGTTCGCGTCTATTTTGACGGCGATTTTTGTTGTAGTTAGGCTAGGCCTAGGCTATTTGCCCCCTGCTGGCAATATATATGATGATGACAATATGTCATGGGGGGCGATTGACCCCCTCAACATATTATTGTATCCAACGATCTCTAACCTCTGTATCTCAAAAAGGGCTAGAGCAAATTGGCTGTAAATTTCCACATCTAGGCTATTCCTTGACAGATTTGCTCCCTCCAATTAATATTTATTAGCATAAATTCAGCCTAGTTTAGCCTAGGCCTACATATAAAAAGAAAAAACCCACTCGTACTGCAATTATAAGCATAGATATGAGTATCTAAGTTACAAAGCAAATGTTTTTGTATAGCCTAAAATAAACCATAAAATTGTCATCTTTCAACTGTTGAGGTCATAAATATAAAAAATCTAATACATTAGGAAAAAATGCGTTAAGAGTTGTGTTAGCGGGTCTATCGTCCCCTTTATTTACGTAGTCGCACGCTCGCAGTTACATTCGCGTCTAATTTGACTGTGGTTATTTGCCCCTGCTGGTGATATAGATGATGACAATAAGTCATAGGGGGATAAAGCCCCTTCAACCCATTATTGTATCTCACGGCCAGGCGTTGGGTAAATTGTTTTGTTACCGGCCGGCGGATTGAGGGTGGCTTTACCAAGTTTACCCCAGCAGTTAAATTAGAAACGAATGTAGGCCTAACTGCGAGCGTGCGACTAGGCTATATAAACAAAGCTTTTGGTATGCCCACAACTACAACTCTTACCAAAACTGCAATTAGCCTATTTTTGTTTTGTTTTTTCAGTCTAGGCTAAATTGTGGAGGCTAGGCTAAATTATTTAGCTGCAATTAGCCTAGCCTATTTTTGTTTGTTCTTTCAGTCTAGGCTAAATTGTGGTAGGCTAGGTTAAATTCTTTAACATGTGTACTATTGTGTAGGCCTGTGCTTTCCAATAGAAGTAAAAATATGTAGCATAGCCTAATGCAATTTTACTAAAACCCAATCCTACCTGAATATAGCCCTATGCAGAGCTCAAAAGCAAAAAAAAAAAAAAATATGTTGAGCAGTGAAATAAAATTAAGCTAGGACTAGGCCTGGTTTCTCATAGGCCTAATAACCTAATGAAGTATACTATAGCCTAACCTAATTTAAGTTATTTCACAAAATACTAATAGGCCTACCCAGCCCTCCTCATGCATTATTTTCCATTGTAAAATAAGTTTGTGATACACTACGAAAGATTATTCAACATGGAATTTGAATGGAATAGAGAAGCTTAGCAACGAAAAGCCAATACTCCCCCCTCCCTGTGATTGTGCCAGCTTTTGTAAGCAGTGCAATAACTTAATGAAGGACAGAAAAGCTGCAGGATGCTCTGGCATTCTAGCTGAGATGATTAAGGCCTCAGGTGAGAAAGGAGTAGGTGTGTTCAATGAGCTCATTAATTTCATCATCAGAGAGGAAGTAATCTCTGATGAATGGCACAAAAGTACATTATATACTGTATACGAGCAAAGGGGACTCATTGGATAGGGAAAATTATAGGGGCCTGAAAATACTTGATCAAGTCATGAAGGTCTGTGAGAAAGTCTTTGAAGGTATGATATTGACGATATGCAGTTTGGTTTCATGCTAGGACACGGCACAATCCAAGTCATGAAGGTATTTGTGTGATAATGAAGATGTATGAGGACTCACAAACGGCAGTGAGGGTGAAAGATGTACCGGTACTGAGTGATGAGTTTTCAGTTCGCGTCGGAGTCCACCAGGGCTCTGTGTTAATGAAGCCCTTTCCTCTTTTTTTTTTATGGTTCTGGAGGCACTATCTGGTGATTTCAGAGTTGGGCTCCCCTGGGAACTGCTATAAGGGTCCTGAAAATGCTTGACTAAGTCATGAAGGTCTGTGAGAGAGAGTCTTAGAAGGTATGATAAGGAAAGATACTGTATGTACTTAAAAGATAGGGATCTGATGTTGTGTTTGCAGACTGGGAGAAGGCCTTTGATAAGGTGGCCAGAGAAGTTGTGCAGTAGGCTAGGAGAAAACTTGGCGTTGAGGAGTGGCTGGTGCATGTGATAATGAAGATGTACGAGGACTCACGAACGGTAGTGAGGGTGAAAGGTGTACAGCTGAGTGAGGGACATATACAGTACGGTACTAGATATTTGGTAAGGGTTAGCTTTATATCCCATGTACTGGTTACTAGGGACATATACTAGGTGTTAGGTGGAGGTTAGTTTTGTATCCAAAGTACTGGGTACTAGGGACATATACTAGGTGTTACGTGAGGGTACTGAGTGATAAGTTTTCAGTTCGTGTCGGAGTCCAACAGGGAAGTGTGTTAATTAAGCCCTCTCCTCTTTTTTATGGTTCTGGAGGCACTATCTAGTGATTTCAGAGTTAGGCTCCCCTTGCAACTACTATAAGAGGCCTGAAAATTCTTGGCCAAGTCATGAAGGTCTGTGAGTGTGAGAGAGTCTTTGAAGGTATGATAACTTCATAGTCAGGCAGCTGCAGGAAAGATATCTAAGAGGTGTTTTTCCGGTCCCGTCTCAAGACCACCGTCGCAAGATCTACCCGAAAAACTGTTTTTCTGGTCCCGTCGCAAGCCCACCTTTAGCAAGCGAGACACCAATATTCTCTTGCGACGGCAAGAGAGCTCCGGAGCTGGGTTGACGGCAAGCTGAAACATCTCACTCAACTTACTGTTTCTCCATTCTAATTTATTTCGGTATATTTGTTTATCCAAACATTATGTTATAATTTACTTGCCTATTATTAGGAAGTAGAGTAATAAGAGCCCACACTAACGTATATCCAATTGTTGATAATAAATTAATGTGGTTAAATTTTGTCCACGAAACAACAACAAACCCCAGCTTTGACTAGGCCTAGGCTATGCTATTTACGGATTGTTTTTTCATATCAGAATTGCATTTATATAATCCTTATGTTAATTAAATTGGCGGTGAATGTTATTCCGATGAAATGGAAGTTGTATAGCCTAGCCTATATATTTGTAAGATGTGTGCTGGCTTGGAGCAAGCCTGTGTTGTTTTTCCTGTCCTGTGATGATCTTGCGACGGCTCGGTTGAGACGGTGGTCTTGCAACGGGCCCGGAAAATCACGTCTCTACTGAAAGTAAGAAGTTGTGCAGTAGGCTAGGAGAAAATTTGGCGTAGAGGAGTGGCTGGTGCGTGTGATAATGAAGATGTATGAAGACTCACGAACGGTATTGAGGGTGAAAGGTGTACTGAGTGAGGGACATATGCTAGGTGAAGGTTAGTTTTGTATCCCACGTACTGGGTACTAGGGACATATACTAGGTGTTATGTAAGGGTTAGTATTGTATCCCAAATACTAGGTACTAGGGACATATACTAGGTGTTACGTGAGGGTTAGCTTGGTATCCCACGTACTGGGTACTAGGGACATATACTAGGTGTTACGTGAGGGTTAGTTTTGTATCCAACGTACTGGGTCTAGGGGGCAGCAGCCTCCACCCATAATACTAGGATAGGTTAGGTAAGGTTGTTAGGTTAGGCTAATGGGGATGGATGTAGTTTCCGAGTGTACGGTCGTCATGTTTACATTTGTCGATCGCCGTTGTTAACCTGCCCTTCCCTACCTATCATGTGTTGATTGGTTGTCCATAATAATAATAATAATAATAGTTCTTAAAGCTAGCGCATGCTAAGCTAGCTAAGGATAGCTCAATAAGGCCGATTAGGCGTATTTCCATTGGGGTCCTGTACTACTATCCCATCCCTTTGCTCATGAGGGATGGTAACGACTCAGTGCTTGTGAAAAATCTTTAATGCGCCGAGCGTGGGCGCGAACCCGGGCCTTCTGGGTGGAAGTCCGAGACGCTAGTCACTACACCAAGCGAGCCGCTTGGTGTATTAATCTTGATCTAATTCTTCAGGCCAGCCCTATTAGAGTATAATAAGTATTTTGGGGGAACTCAGTGGTGTGGTTAAACTATTTTTAATATATATTTGTTTAAATATGTAAGATATGCAATAAATTATGTAAAATATATTGTTTTTACTTTATACCTATACATATAATTGTCATTATTAAGGAAATTCCATTGACTATTTACATCGCTAGGCCTAGCTTCCTTATTTCTATTAATTTCCTCCAGTTTACAATGAAACCTATTGCTAATTTCCTTGTTCTTCAGCAGCCGCGGCGGTGTCGGCGTTGGACGCTTGGGATAATGTTCCCGTCTATTTTGAATGCCATTCGATACAATAATATGTTGAAAGCCCCCCCTCACGACATGTTATCATCATATATATTGCCAGTAGGGGGGCAAACAACCAAAAAAATTGCCGCAAAGCCCTTCCCTCCACATATTATTGTATCCAATGGCAGTCAAAATAGACGGGAACATGATCGCAAGCGTTCACCGCCGCCGCCGCCGCCGTCATGTTTACATGGTCGATCGCCGCAGTTTGGTTAGGCCTATTTGCTCCCTGCTGGCAAATTATATGATGATGACAATATGTCATGGGGGTGTTTGCCCCCCTCAACATATTATTGTATCCAACGGCATTCAAAATGGACGGGAACATGATGGCAAGCTTTCGTCGCCGCTCCACCGCCATGTTTACATGTGTCGATCGCCGTGGTTAAGTTCGCGTCTATTTTGACGGCGATTTTTTTTTGGTTATTTGCCCCCTGCTGGCAATATATAAGATGATGACAATATGTCATGAGGGGGGGGCCTCAACAATGACCTCTAACCTCTGTACAGTATATCAAATAGGGCTAGAGCAAATTGGCTGCAAATTTCCACATCTAGGCTATTCCTTGACTGACTCTTCCCAAATGGTCGACATATACATATTAGCTTGATCACTCTAGGCCTAGTTGTTTTTTAAGTAAGAGGTTATAGCCTAGGTCATGATTTCTTGCCTACTTACAGCGAATAGACTAGGCCTATTGTAGATTGGTAAAATATTTGCTTAATAGGCCTAGGCTATGCAATTGTCTCGATTGGACTAATTTTACCTAATTAGGCCTGAAGCAGCCTCAGTCTATTCCCAAACCCCAAACAGTTCCCATGTTAAGCCCTAGGCTAGGCCTAGGCCTAATCCCACTCTCAATCAAAATTCGAACTGATAAATTCGTACCTACAGGTAGCGCTGCCTAGGCTAGGCCTATATTTTTCGTGAATAGATATAGAAAATGGTTTAAAGGAAAGAGCATCCTATATTATGTTCAAATAATATGTAATAGCACTGTGTATGGTTGTATTACATTTAAATAGTGATAGCTATATATATTAATGGGATAAATACTCCGAAGTTTGCATACGTTCAGAAAATTTGTGCAACACTGTTGCCAGATTATCAATCCCATTATCATTATATCATAATGGCTTTTACTCATTTGCATAATTTCAAATACCTAGGACATTAATATAATATTTTCCTATCTTTTTTGTAGTGATATTTGTCTGATTTAGTGGTATATTGGTGTCTGTCTAGGGTTATAATGATTTGTGAAAGTTACCTCTGCATCTCTGACTTTTTTTCTTCTAAAAGACCTCCGTCTACGTATTGTGAAAAACCTGTTATCCTCCGGCAAATTGTGGGGTTGAGTGAGTGAAGGGGGGGACAGTGAATGAAGGAGGATACATGTTTTTCATAATACGTGTTGCTAGCCCCAAACACGCGAGCAACTGTGGCTTTCAACCATCCGACACATCCCCCTTTTATTTATGTGCATCACACATGTTACATACAAATAAAATTTATGTTTTTGTTTTACCCTACTGTGGAAAGACTACGGATAAACCACTCCTGCCCGGGCCTCACACAGTGGCATGACCCAGTCCGGTCGAACTGAGCTCATGACACTGGTGGCATTGCCCCGGAGGATAGCCATCCCTAGTCTTTGCTTGAGCCAGAGGGTTTCCCGGGCTTCTCCTGAAACTTCTCTGATTTTACGGCCTATTTCATTCACCATCTTAAGGGTGGTAGGGCCGAAGACTCCTGAAGTTTCGAATGCCAGGGGCTCGAACTGATGATTTCTGGCGATGGCTTGATATTTTTCTCGCTTTTTATTTTCTGCTATCCGGGCGGCTTCACCTGCTTCGTCGGCGTTTCTGGCGATGTTGGTTGTGGAGAAAGTGTCAACACATGTGGCATCCCACACGAGGCACCGGCCATTCTTGTAAGGGAAAGTGGTCATCCCATCTGGCCGTTTGCCGTCTTCTCTGTGAAGTCCATGTGGTTCGAGGATTGATGCACGGTTAGCACTCTGCAGGGCCCGTTTTATGACATCATTTAGTGCAGAGTGTCTTGGCAGGCGGCCTGCGTTGTAATTACATGACAAGGCATGGTGACCTTGAGCATCCATCTCCCCACCACACTTGCAAGTGTGTGGGTGACAAACTGCCGCACCCACTCTGAGCGCGACGGCAACCCGGAGCGCTTCAGCATCCAAGTGAGTTCCAAGAGGTGGGATAGGGATGGCGTGTAACCACAAGCCACTCTCCGAACGGGCGGCTGCCTGGAGGCGTGCTTTTGCAACCTGGTCTGCATTGGTTAGGAGATTTTCTTGAGTTTTCTTTGCCGAGATGGTATCCCACGCTCTCTGCTTGCTCCTGGAGGTACCCTGAGGCTCCTCCTCTACTCCTGTACTTTCCTTCCAGGTGTTAATCGCTGCTGTTACGTCCCAATTAAGTGTCATTCCGGGTTGAGAAGAAAGGATGGACACTACAAGGTCGTTGGTCGCGATGAGGGAAGAGATAAAGGCTGGGGAGGCAATATCCGAGGCTCTCCGTATGCCCAAGCCCCCGAGGCGGACAGGAAGGGTGGCTTGTGTCCAGGTCCGTTCTTTAAATTCCATGTTGGTGATGCTGGTCACTGCTTCTCGGATTATGCTGTCTAATTCTTGGAGGCCACCATTGTTCGTGTAAGTCATCGATGTGCGCAGGAGGTATTGGAGTTTTGGGATGGAGAAACAGTTCTTGAGAAGGGCCAGAGCTGAGTGGGCATCGATGTGTATCAGGCGACTCGCGAGACGTTGAAGCTCCTCCTTTTTAACTGAAGTGCTGGTGGGATTGCTGCCAGAGTTAGTGGGGAACCTAATAGGGTTTGCTGGTGCTCCTGAAGGATCTTTACATTTGGCAATATGCCTCGAAACAGAGCCTGAGTCTCTTCTCCTTGTTCACGTGTGTGGTTGAGAAGGACAAGTTCACATTTGGTGTCATTTATCACTAGCCCAGCCTGGCCGAGGTCAGTTACGATGTTATTTAGGTCGGTTAGAACGTTCTCTACTGACCCACCCAAGGTTGCATTGTCCAGGTACCATACATTCAGTTCTGACCTTACTTTGTTAGCTGCTGCATCCACCCCTATTGAGAAAAGAGCAGGACCACCTGGATCTCCCTGCTGTAACCCGGTCGCTGATGGGATTACCGTCTCGCCAAAAATCAGGATTGAAGGTTTGGAATAAGCCTGCCAAAGTAGGGGGTACTGAGTGGGGATGTGTTCTTGAGCTGCACGGAGGAAGACATCCCTGCGAATGCTGTTGAATGCGTTCCGCATGTCAATCTTTAGGAGCACTCGTTTTTCTTGGGCTTGGCTGAGGTAGGTGCGGGTTGCGTGTACAGCAGCTTCACACCCCCATGGAGTTCCGAAACCTAGTTGAACTGGTCTTAAGTGTTGACCTAGGCCATTCGAGAGTGGTTTCAAACCCACCTTTGTGGCAAGGTGGCGGAAGGTGTTCCCTACTGCTATTGGGCGCACACCGCCATCTTTTTTTGCCAGTGCACAGAGTGATGCCCATCAAAAATAGGGGTGTGGCACAGTCGGGGTACTTCCCCTCTTAAAACCATGTTGATGAATTTGGTGAGGGTTTCCAAGAGTGCCTCCCCAGCAGCTCCTGATCCCTGACCCAAGAGGCCTTTGAGGTGGGCGGGTCGGATACCATCTGGGCCCGCGGCTGAGCCTGCTGGGAATGAAGTCACTGCGGCAACCACCTGCTCCTTCGTGACAACTAAAGGTTGGCGCATCTGGTCATTTGGGGCAGGGGGGAGGTTTAGGTCCCTAGGTGTAGGTGGGTGCTTTTCTTGTAGGGCTTCAACAACTTCGGTGCCTTGACCAGCAAAACCTTCTGAAGAGGACAACAGTCTGACGGCTCCTTTGATGTCACTATCCGCCAGCTTCGCCGCGACCCTCTTACGTAGCTGTTCAGCCTCTTCCTCTTCCTTGTCCTGTTGCTTCTGGGCCCTGTTTGGTTGCTTTTCGGGGGGTTCCACCAGTTTGTTTCCATCCATATACTGTGCTACTTGACGTTTCACTCTGGTGGCTAGTGAAACCTGAAGATGGTCTTGTATGTTGGTTCTGGGTGGTTTTCGGAGGGCCCCATAGGAGAAACCCAGGAGCCGTGCCCATGCGAGGGGTGTCTTGAGCTGTAGGGCCTGCTTTATGATGGTTGTAAGGGCCTCCGCCACTTGGATTCTGGCTCCTTTAGGTACCCGGGCAAGGACCTGGATCTGCGCTTTCCATTTGGTCACAAGTTGGGTCAAGTCGGCGACCGGTGTTGCCGGTGTTGCCCCGGTTGGCTCTGCAGTGGGCCCTGGGCATGCGAGACATTTCCAGTTTGGTTGTTCTCCTGATGTTTTCTTTGTCAGCTTAGCACAAGATAAATGAATAGATCTAAGACAGCCGGAACATTTTCGCGAATTCTTTCTTGCATTGGTTTTTCCGCACTTAAAACACTTAGTATCTGCTAGGCCATAGTCTTCCAAGATTATCCGTTCCTCTGGCTCTACCAAGCCGTCCTCCTGATCTTCCCGTGGTGCTTCCATCTCTACCATGTCTCCCTTGTTTCTGAAACCCCGGGAAATCTCTCCTGGCACATATCTAGATTATTGCTGTTGTTATTAATGTATAATTGGCTGGATGCATAAAAATTCACATATCATAGTCAACCTTTCTGATGGGATATGTAAAAAAACAAAAACAAAAACAAAAAATAACAAAAATCACATATCATAGTCAACCTTTCTGATGGGCAATTGGCCTGCTTCTCCTAAAGCTAAGTGGTTAAATGTATAAATCCTCGGCATTGGGCACCGGTACAACTAAAAGATCTAACTGATTGAAGGGAAGCACGCCAATTATATCCTATGATTACTTACACTGGCGACGCCACCCTGATGTTGAGTATTAATAAATGCTTAGGATATTAATAATGCTGTCAACATCAAGATAGGGAGAGAGCCAGAGAGTGAGCGAGAGCCAGGATCTGAGTGGGTAACCGAATCTAGGACAGCAGTTATGGAAAAATGCTTAAATTGTACAAAATGTTAAGAGAGAGAGAGAGAGGGAGAGAGAGCAGGGGCGGGGGCGAGGGAGAAAGAAAGCGAGCTGGAGAGGGGGCTGGCCTGGTTGGGTATTGAAAGATGTTAGGGAAAAACAAATAACTAAAATGATAAAAAGCGATCTGAAGTTATAGAAAACCAAAAAATAATAACAATGAGACGGTTAAGTGCGGTGATTGAAAGTGGATGGAAAGATGTTAAGGATAAAAAGGAGAGAGAGAGAAAGAGAGAGATAAATGAAAATGGACCTTGTAGCAAGTATTTCCTAAATGGTTAGAGAGAGGGAAATAAAAATGGACCTTATAGCAAGTACTTCATAATGGTTAGAATTGTTTGAGAAGTTGAAAGACCGAGGGTCAGGTCCTTGGGGTAGATGGAAGATGAGGCCTATGGTGGGGAACCATAAGGATGAAACTGCCTGCCCTATAAACGGTTACTTCACTCACCTTGTGGTTACTGCTGGAGGTTTATGGTGCCTGGGCAGGGCTGGGCTAGTGCCTGACGGCTCCTTGTCCCCTCACTGATACTGGTAATAACACTCTCAAGATTGAACTAAATATGCTTTATGGGCGATGTTTAAACAAGAAACCACGTTCTGTTTACTATGTGCCGAAACACTGTATCATCGCCGATCTTCTGATATGTATATGGGTCACTTAGCCCCACGATACCCCTCCGAAAATCCCCTCTTTTGAGGAGCTCAACCAACCTGTGTGCTCTCACTGTGCTCTCTCTCACTCTGACTTGGCTTAAGTACCCCTGCTTTCTTTGAGTACTACACGGCAAGAGAAGCTTTCGGTTCTGTCACAGACTGTCAATTACTGTTCAAGGTAAACACAACTGCTAAATTCGACATCATGTTCAAATAATATGTAATAGCATATGGTTGTATTAGACAACAATCGTGATAGGTTTCTATTTTATGTGGATAAAAAGTATTAAGCTGAATAAACTAAATACCGAAAGTTCACTAGAGTGGTTGTTGATATATGAGGGAGGAAGAAGATAGGAAGGAAGGGCTAGGCAGTGTTGCCATTGTATCGCTAGATATTATATTAGACTATGTAGCAACATGCTAGCGACTTTTGAGAAAGGATCTAGCGGTATTTTGTGGAGACATACTGGGAGGGTGGGAGGGAGGTGGTGGTTGCAGTGGTGCCAGTTGTAAAGCTACATATTACCGCTAAATGTAGAGCTATTTACTTCAATCTAGCAGCCATTTCTTTTATATCTAGAGACATTTACTAGGGATAATTTGAAAATTTCAGACATTCTAGTCATACTACATTGTAAAATTTGCAAAACAAACAAACCAAAACTCTTTAGAAATTGCAGCATTATCCTAACATTGTTTGGCTATGTAGCAACATGCTAGCGACTTTTGAGAAAGGATCTAGCGGTATTTCGTGGTAACACTTTAGGAGGGTTAAAATATGAGTCACACGGGCAATTGCCAAAACTTTAAAGGTCCATATCATAGTTATTAAACTAAGCATTTGGCAAAGGGTGAAATTGTTAAAAACCTTAGCCAATACTCTGTCATTCACCAAAAATAAATTTGAATTTATCATTATTATTTGGTAGGGTAGGTATGTATAGGTAGGTTGGCTAAATAATTGCTGGAATTCGTAGGGACTCGAACTGTTTTGAGAGAGTTAACCACTGAAGTGCGCATGGGGGTAATTGAAAACGTCCCCCTGTGCTGACGTATTTGAGGTGTTTCCGTCACTAAAATATTCATTGTACCATTAATAGCATTAATAATTATCCATATGCACCTATTATGGGTTGATTATAAAGGTATTAACCTGAAACAACAATAAAACGAGTGAAAACAGCGTTTGGATGGTCAAAATCGGAGATATAGCCCGCGAGTTGTATAATGTATGGGTGAGGCAAACTGCTATCCCGCCAATTTCCCCCAAGGCCACTGAGACACAGTCGATCGATACTCTCTCTCTCTCTCTCTCTTGCACTCGCTTGCCATCAGTGATGACAACACCCTGCTTGCAACTCGCTAATGTTAGCACGAAAATATACCTCAGAATAAGGGAATAATAGGGAAAATAGGTGATAACTGAAGGAGAGGAGGAAAGTGGGGAAGGAGGGGAGGTAGAGGACTGAGATTTTGCATGGCCCAGGGGCCAAAAAAAAAAAAAAAAAAAAATTTTTTTTTTTTTTTTTCGATGTCAAAAGTTGATTTTTTATTTTACTTACTCACAAGAGTCTTCCCGCAGTCCGCCGGGGGAACTCTTAAGAGTCTCCCCGCAGCTCCCGGGTTAAATACCAAAAAATTATAGATCTGAATAATAAAGAGATTATGTTATTAAGTTTTACAGGATGGTAGTGTTGAGGTATGGGAGAGGTACAAGGAGAAAAGGAGAGAGGCAAAACGGAAAATTAGAGAAGCGAAAAAAGATGCAAACGAAAGGTGGGGCCAAAAGCTGAGTGAGAATTTTGAAGAACGAAAGAAGATGTTCTGGAAGGAGGTAAATAAAGTAAGGAAAGGAGGACAAAAGAGGGAAGAGTCAGTGAAAGATGAAAATGGAGAATTACTAGTGGAACCAGTTAAAGTGAGGAAAAGATATGCTGAGTATTTTGAATCTTTTGTTAAATACAAGAGATGGAAGAGAAGCAGTGATTGAAGCAGAGGTGGATGGAGATAGGTTACCCAGGCCACCCAGGTGGCAGGGAATGAATGAAAGGATTGAGGAAAATGAGGTGAAAGAAGCAGTGAAACAAATGAGAGCGGGAAAAGCAGAAGGTTTGGATGGTATTGCTGTGGAGTGTATAAAGAAGGGTGGAGATGTGATAATAGATTGGTTGGTGAGACTTTTCAATGTGTGCTTTGTTGCGTCAATGGTACCAATAGACTGGAAGAGTGCATGTATTGTGCCGTTGTACAAGGGGAAGGGAGATCGGCAGGAGTGTTCAAGTTATAGAGGTATTAGTTTATTGTGAGTGGTTGGAAAGCTGTATGGCAGGGTGTTGATAGAGAGGATAATAAAGTGTACGGAAGTTGCAATAGGAGAAGAACAGTGCGGTTTTAGGAGGGGAAGAGGGTGCGTGGATCAGATGTTTGCAGTAAGACAGTTATGCGAGAAGTATTTAGAGAAGCATAAGGAGATATTTTGGGCTTTTATGGACTTGGAAAAAGCGTATGATCGTGTGGACCGTGAAGCAATGTGGAAGGTGTTAAGGATTTATGAAATAGGAGGAAATTTGTTAGAAGCAGTTAAGAGTTTTTATGAAGGGAGCAGAGCATGTGTGAGAGTAGGAAATGGTGAGTTGAGTGAATGGTTTGAGGTAAAGGTAGGTTTGCGACAGGGTTGTGTAATGTCACCATGGCTGTTTAATATGTTTATGGATGGTGTGGTGAGGGAGGTGAAAAGGAGAACTATGGGAAGAGGATTGGGTTTAGTAGGAAAGAATGGTAGAGATTGGGAGTTGAATCAGTTGCTGTTCGCTGATGACACAGCATTGGTGGCGGATTCTGATGAGAAACTGCAGCGGGTAGTCAAAGAGTTTGGTGTGGTTTGTGGAAGGAGGAAACTGAAGGTGAACGTCAATAAAAGTAAAGTAATGGTGTGTAATAGGGGAGAGCATAGGGTGAATCTAGATGTGAGGCTGGATGGGGAAATATTGGAACAAGTAGAGTGTTTTAAATATCTAGGAGGAACGATAAGCAGGAGTGGAGGTATGGAAGTGGAGGTAAAACAGAGAGTGTGTGAAGGAAGGAAGGTTTTCGGAGCAATGGGAAGTATGTGGAAGACGAAAAATCTCGGAGTGAAAGTAAAAAGTGCACTGTATCAAGGAATTGTTGTGCCAACAGTGATGTATGGGGCTGAGACATGGGCTCTGAAGAAAAAAGAGAAAAGAGGGCTGGATGTGATGGAGATGAGCTGCTTGAGGAGTATGTGTGGAGTTACTCGTAGAGACAGATTGAGGAATGAAGAGATACGTAGGAGAGTGGGGCAGCAGGAACATTTGTCAGCCAGAGTGGACAGAAGGGTGCTGAGCTGGTATGGTCATGTTGAACGAATGGGAGATGAAAGGCTTACAAAGAGAATATGTGAGTCAGGTACAAGGGGAGATAGAAGGGCAGGAAGACCCCCATTGAGATGGAGAGACTGTGTAAGAAAGGCTTTGGATGATAGAGGAATGACTATAGATCAGGCAGAGGAAGTGGTGGTGGACAGGAGTGAATGGAGAATGCTTGTGAATAGTTGAGTGAACACGTGGTCATTTGGAGTAAGGGGTCGGGCGCAAGTTCGACTAGATAATAGTCCATCAGGCGCCTGGCCCGGGGGGACGATTAATATGAAGGGTGTGCCTGGAAGTGTGGTGGGAGGGCTTGTGGCTTTGGCTCCGCTGCATGTCTGCCTGCCGAGATCGGAACCTCTCCGGGTGGTCAGGGGCTGGGGGAGTGCTGGAGCGACCTTGGTAACCCTGGTCTCTGGGTCTTCTCCTGGGTGACCTGGATGTGTGTGAGTTTGTGCTTTTTATCTGTGTTTATTTTTTGTTTTATGTTGTTTTTGTGTTTTCCCTGTTCTTGCTCTGTCTTGAGTCGGCTACCCCCAAAATGGGGATTGGGCCAGAGCATATAGATAGATAGATAGATAGATAGAGAGTTATTAAGCAAAACTGGGGGATGCGTGGAAGCCTATAGACTGTAGACGGTAAACTTTGTGTGGGTAGCGAATTCGGTTTTAAAGTAATTTAAGAATAGACAGTTTTCAATGCTGCGGCCAAACTATTCCACCCATTTATATTTTTTTGGTATCAAAACGTTCGGAATCGCGAGCCTCACCCAACTACGCAAGCATGGCTTTGATCATCGGCGTAGTTTTCAAGATGTGGAATTTTAAGTGGAATTCGATGTTTTTTCAAGATTGCCGGAAAAAACCCCACGTGCAAAAGCAAAACCTTCTCTATAAAATTTGCGGAGCATTAGTAGGGGAGTGCGTATGCCAAAGCCCAGTCGTTTCCTGTGAGTGGGAGTGACGGTATTTAGGCGTCAAGTTTTTCGGGAAATCGGCTGCCACGGACCTGTTTGGCCGCCATGCCGGATGTTTAGCATATCAAAAGTTGCCCAATACAGAAACGCACCTCTTGTGAAAGTTTGATCCCGATCCAAAAAGCGGTTCTGGAGTTATTGCGTCGAAACCGGCGCGTAAGAAGAATTTGGATGAAATTCCAGGTTTAATGATTACAATAGGGGATCCCCGTAGGGGACGAACCCCTAATAATAATATTTATTCAGTTAGCAATTTACAGAGTTGGTACCACATAGTATGTTACAAATATGACATGTACCAGCCTTGCATAATTCCAACTAAGGATAGCCCAATAAGGCCGTTAGGCGTATTTCCATTGGGGTCCTTGTGGGATTAGGTTAGCTGGGGAAATGGGGAGGATAAAGAAATAGATACTTTAGAGAAAATATTTCTAGGGGGTTATTTTAAGATACCTTACATCCTATAGTAAATATCAGTAATCCGTAATCAGTAATAATTTCAGTTTGGTTTGTCTATCTCTTAGGCCCAATGTTATGCAGACACTTGTAGCTAAAAGGTTTAACCCACCGGCCCCGGCTATATATTATATATATATTCCTCGAAATCCGGGTGTTTTGGCCGAAAAACGTCTAGGCTAGGCTACCGTATATTCGTTAATCAGACTGCTTCCCGCATTCCCGCGCATCCCCAAGCGTAGCTGTGTTATTTACCTGTAAAATGGCCTTAAGTAGAGCTCTCCAAGTCAACTGGGTGAGCTGTGATGATGATTTCATTGGAGATAACTTTATGGCCAAACCAGCCACTTTACACCACTTTTCGATACTGAACAACAACATACAGGCACACACGAACAAGCGACGCTCTCCTTCTTGTGGCCGGAGATGCGGAGCGTCGGTCCAGCCGGCTGTTGTTTACATGCGTCGGACCGACGCCTCGCACACGAAGCTCACAGGCTTTCAAGCAATGGTACAATGTAGTACCACCCGGGTTCCTGGGGCCAAAAAAAAATGGTACACGTGTGTACCAACCGGGTTTGAAGGGTTAAACACCGCCTCAAGTTCCTTAAACCTCTTATAAAGGTCAGAGGCAGTCGAAACAATAGTATAGTTCATGACCATATTATTAATTCGCGTTAGCCCGATATATCGTCATTGTGTAATGACATTTGAGGCTTTATATTAAAGACCCCACGCCTTGTGCTAGTTTATGCTTGCATTCGTCCGATGATGTGCCCAGTGTCATGACATGTTCGGAGCCTCATTTAAGACCCTATACATATTAACCCATCTGTAAACAACTGACCCACATGACAGGCCAACCTAGATGGCCCAATGGAGACTTAGAAGACTTCAAGCTGCTACAAATAATAATAGACACCAAGAGATACCAGTGACGAGGTATAAATGTTAGAGTCCACATATTGTCTCTATTTTTCATACCAGTGCTTCGGTGTTGATAAAATAGTTAGTCTCAATATACATCGACTCTGCCAAATTCACACCAGTCCGTTAATGCTCGCCAAATAGTTAGCGTCCCCAAATATCGACTCTGCCAAATTCACACCAGTGCGTCGGTGTTGATAAAATAATTAGTCTCAATATATCTCGACTCTGCCAAATTCAAACTAGTGCGTCGGTGTTGATAAAATAGTTAGAGTCCCCACATATCGACTCTGACCAAATTCACACCAGTGCGACGGTGCCAGTAGAATAGTTAGAGTCCCACCATAGCGACTCTGTCTTTTTTCACACCAGTGCGTCGGTGTCTATAAAATATGCAGAGTCCCCACATATTGACTCTGTCTGAAATAAACCAGACGCCAGTGAATACGCCTAGTTAGAGTTCATACTATTGACTCTGAATGATTTGTTATTCATACACCAACGCATAAGTCCACTTTGAGTGACTTACTGAAAATCCTTGTCATATATACAAGTGCTATAGTATTGTATAAATGTTGAACAAGCATCTTACTTTGTACTACTTCATAAATGTATCTATCTTATGAATATTAATAAGCAAGCTATAATCAAATACCTAAGCTTCTAGACAAATCGCTCATGCTAGGGCAATTATTGTTGTATAAATAATTACCTTTTGAATCTGATACACCTGTCTACGATTAATGAACTAAGAGTTAAGATAACTAAAACTGTTCTTATCCCGTGTCGAGCGGGGGGTTTTGGGCTTATTTGGGCATATTCAGGCCCTCCTGAATGATAAATCAAGTATCTGCATGAAAAGAAATATATTCAGCAAAAAAATAGGCGCTAAAAGCTTCAAAATGAGACCAGAACGAGCTACGTAGCACTCGTCGTTCTCAGGCAGTGTTACCACCAACATGGGAGTTTAGCGTATAGCGGCATATTTTTTTCCACTACGCTCACTACTGGCAACGCTGCCGGCCTTTCGAGAACAGAGGGAACATGAGTCAGTGGGCGGCGGTAAGCCCTAGGAGTCCGCTGTCTGGCCCGCTGCGCTCCCGGCCATTTACACTCGATTTTAACCCTTTAAAAGCCTTAATAATGCTCCTAACTTGCTACAATTTGGAGGCGGAATTAAGTCCGCCCCCGCTACGAATGGGTTATAGTTACACTTGGTGTTATATGTACCCTCTATTGTCTTCTATGCATGTTCTACCCCAGTCAAGTAGAACTCACCACGACCAATACGTAAACCTGGTAAAAACCCTGGTATAACATTGGTGGCAGACGGTGGTTCTTGATTTGAGAAGGAAGAGTTCATTTCATTACAAAAATTAGAAACGTAGAACGTTATTTAACATTGTAAGTATGGCAGATAATCGCTCTCATATCCCCATCCCCAAAAATGATGGGGAAACTTATGACATAGAAGTATATTTAGACATGGTAAAGCCAGTACTCGATCTGGCATACAACCAAGATTGCGAGAAAATCGCTATGTTGTTAAGGCACCTGGGAAAAGCCGTTTCCCTTGTTGCCACCCAGGAAACGCCAGACCTTACCTGGGATAAATTCCGATCCATAGTGATTGATGCCATCCGGCCATCATTGGGTCCATTCGTCGCCCATGCCCAGATTTTTCTTTTCTATGTGAATGAGGGAGACAAACGGCATAACTGCCTGCAGCGAGTGCCTCCCCCAGATTTCAAAAGTGATGAAGGATATTAAGTATAAAGGAGACTTAGATCTCACTCTAGCATCCATCAGCCAGCAAATAAAGGCTGCATACCCCACATTAACTGTGGAGCAACAAAAACAACTCACATTTGTACACCTCATCCAGGTGATACCTCCTGCTGTTCAAGAACACTTTAAGGTGCATGATCCTGTCAGATTCCAGAAGGATTTACTCACCATTCGAAAAATCCTCGCCGGCCACCCTAAAGCAACCACCCTAGCTGCTATAAAAGGGTTCCCCACGCAACCACAGATGAACAGCAGACCAAGACCCCAACAACCCTTCAATCTCAGACCAGCTCCTAGACAAACTCACCCTTACAACTCTGGCCCTTCACTTACATTTCGGCTACGACCTACATCAAATCAACCAAGAGGAGTTTACCCAACCAACAAACAAGCTGTACGTTTTCCTTCACGCTCCCCAACTAATTTTCAAAATCGCGATCACCCCTTAGTGATCATCAACCCCTTTGATTTTAGGGCATGTAACCCCACATGCCCCATTATTGACATCCGAGACAATGCGAAAAATCGGAATACGATCCCTCGTATTTCTGCTGCCGAAGAGGAATCACAAAACCTAGAAGAAGAAGACTCCGAAGAAATTTACGAAGCCGAAGAGATCGCACACGTTATGGAGAAAAATGAAGAAATCCTGGAGTACCCCGAAGAAAATCCCCAGGGTTTTTAAAACCTCCCCCGCCCATCATGGCTTCGGCGGGGGAGTCTCCAATAAAAACAAAAAATCACATTTACCATCTTGCCAAAATTCAAAACATTCCAGTGTGACTGTTAATTGACACCGGCACAGCTCGATCATGCCTTTTCAACTCCTTCTACACCCAGCATAAGAAGAAATTGGGAAATTTGCAAGCTGCCACCACCAACCTAATCAGTGCCGGAGATACACCTCTTCAAATTAGAGGAGAAACTAGACCTCTCCATGTCACCAAACCACAGCCCCATGCCAACTGCCACCACTCATTTGTGGTGTTCTATTCCGAGTGCCAACAATACGACGGATATATGAGTTTGGATTTACTCCAACACCTCCAAGCTCAGTTGGATTGCGGCAGAAGATTGCTGACATTAAAAAAAAAACACAAAAAAAAAACAGCAACTCTCAAGCTCAAACACCGATCACCAGAAATACCCCTTTCCACCTATCACCGCAATCGGAAGACCTCAACTCATGAAAATAAGTAAAACACGTAAAAACACCGCTACAGAACCAGTCAATGAATCAAATCTATCCACAGAAGAAAAAAAAAACTTGTGTAATCACAGCCCTGCCCCAAAAACTTCAATGCCTCCGAAACAACTCAGTAAAAATTCCGCTCACTTCCACCCTACCCCAGTGACTATAATGCCCAGCAAACAACCAATCCAAGCCTCAGATAAAGTGCTTCCTAGACCCCCAGTAAATTCAAACTCTTCAGAAAAACTTACATCAACCCCTCCCCAATAAGAAAACAAAACAACAGTCCATAATCTCCAATGGAAAACAAAAACAAAAAAACCCATCATCATCAGCCCTGCGATAACTAATCAAAAAATCTCCATTCCTCCTCAGTACCAACAATGGGAACCACTTCGCCCTATTCCCCAAGATCAGATGATTCTTACCTCCACCGTGAACACCGCCTGCGTCGATCAATGCAGGATTCAACCAGCAATTCTCTCCTCCCAACATAACTTCATATTAATTGCAAACATTTCAGAGGAGGTATTAACTCTCCCAAAAGGTCCCATAATAAGAGACCTCGAGACATTTGATGAGACAGACCCTCCCCTTTCAGAAATTCCTAGTCAAACCATCTTGCCCTCAATTCCCTCCACATTAACTTCACTTCAGAAACATCAGATGCGACAAATTCTACAAGAATTCGCAGATGTGTTCGCCCAAACCCCTACCGAGATTGGAAAAACTCACTTGGAGGAACATTTAATCCACACACCACTGGACCACCGATACGTCAACCATCCCACAGAAAAAATCCCCTGCAAAGACAAGAGGAGGACCGGCAAGTGCAAGAAATGCTTGACGCAGGAATTGCTACACCATCCGTCAGCCCATGGTCTTCTCCCGTAGTACTGGTGAAGAAAAAAGATTGATCTACACGGTTCTGCGTTGATTATAGACGCCTCAACGATGCTACCGTAAAAGATGCCACCCCGTTACCTAGGATTGATGACTCATTGGACTCCCTACATGGCTCAAAATGGTTCACCACCCTTGACCTACAAGCCGGATACTGGCAAGTCCCCATCAAGAAGACCAGCAAAACACAGCTTTTTCCACTATTGGAGGACACCTGTACAAATTCAACGTACTACCTTTCGGATTATGTAATGGCTCTGCCACTATTTCCCTTCTAATGGAGTCAGTACTAAGAGGATTAACTTGGGAAATGTGCCTCGCCAATTTAGATGATGTAATTGTCTACGCAAAAACCTGGACGGAACACCTACAACGACTCCGGCAAGTTTTAGAACGCATCAGAGAAGCAGGTCTAAAACTAAAGCCCTCAAAGTGTGAAATTTCAAGGAAGACCGTGGATTTCCTAGGCCATGTCATATCTGAAAAAGGTATCTGCCCCGACCCTCGCAAACTATCAGCCATAGCAGCCCAACAACCCCCCATCACAGTCAAAGGCGTGAGATCTTTCCTCGGCATAGCCACTTATTACAGATGCTTCGTACGAAATTTTGCAACCATCGCCCGACCCCTTCATCAACTCACACATAAAAACACTGAATTTGTCTGGACACCAGAGACGGATGCAGCATTTAATACTTTGAAAGCCAAACTTGTGAATGCACCTACCGTAGCTTTTCCTGACTACCGCCAACCCTTCAGGCTATACACTGATGTATCACTGTACGTCATAGGAGCAGTTCTCGCTCAAGTGCAAGACGGACAAGAACACAAAATAGCCTGTGTCAGCTCCACCCTAAATACCGCCCAACAAAACTACGCCGCCACAAAGAGAGAATGTCTGGCATCATCTGGACCCTAAACCATTTTCGTTCATTCTTATTAGGTACAAAAGTCGACATAATAACCGACCATCAGTCACTTCAATGGTTACGGCGTTCCGAAGCTAACTCAGCCCTATTAGTAAGATGGCGAGAAACACTTGAGAGTACAATTTCTAAATTCACCATCAACCAGGCAAGCTACAAACAAACGCCGATGCCCTCTCCCGCCTACCTGTTCCCGACCCCCTCACTGCCACACTAACCGCCCTGACTCACTCCACCCCCATCACTTCTCTAACTCCGACACCAACGGAACCAACCCTGTTACAATCATGGAAAAAGAAGATCAAACCAAAATTGATCCCCAAAGACATCTACCATCTTCATCAAGTGGGAGACCAGTTATATACAGAATCAGGACACATAGCCATTGATCCCCCCACCGCCCAAGATATCATGATTATTATTCACGAAGGAAATGGTATCCATTTAGGACAGCCAAAAATACTTAAGACCTGCCAACAGATGTACTGGACTGCCACACCATCAATCATCGCCAAACGAGTAACGGAAGCTTGCAAACCTTGTGCTTTGGGCAAAGATAGGACAAAAACACCCGGTCCCTCTGTAAAAATTTCTGCAAGCAAACCATGGCAAACACTATCACTCGATGTAATGGGTCCTTTTCCAGCCAGCAATGGGAAACAATTTATTGTCACGTTTGTCGACATATACTCCAAGTACCTGGTTGCCTGCCCAATTAAGGATCACAATGCACTTACCATCGCTGAAAAGTTAGCCACAGAAATATTTTCTTACTTCGGGGGGTTACCCATCACCTTGCTCTCGGACAAAGCCCCCAAATTTTCCAGACACGTTTGGAAGGAGTTTGCAGACAAATGTGGCATTAAAATAGCTCATTCATCTCCATACTGGCCCCCAGGCAAATCAGTCTGTGAACGCAGCCACCGAACCATAAACAACCAACTACGAACTCGCCTAATTGCTTTAAACACTTCAGACTGGTCGTCACAAGTAAAAATGATACGGTGGGGTATAAATTCCTACCCCAGAGAAGACGGTATATTGCCTCACGAACGAATATACAGAGTTGCACCCCTTTTAATTCCTTTTCATTACCTTGCGAAACAACCCACCCCTTGCAACACTTAAAAAACACCCTTCGCACTGCCCAAATGTCCCAAGATGTCCTGCGAAACAACACCACACTCAACAATCCTTACGCTATAGGTCCCAAAGAAGGGTGACCGCTCTCAACCCTCCAACTATCGTCCAATTGCTCTTATCTCTTGTCTTTCTAAAGTTTTTGAAACTATTCTTGCTTCCAAATTTCTTAAGCATTTCTCTTCTCATAATCTGCTGTCAGATCGCCAGTATGGCTTCCTTAAGGGTCGCTCTACTGGTGATCTTCTTTCATATCTTACTAACTCTTGGTCATCATCCTTTCGGGACTTCGGTGAGACTTTTTCTATTGCACTAGACATATCGAAAGCCTTCGATAGAGTCTGGCATAAATCTTTAATTTCTAAACTACCCTCCTTCGGTTTCTATCCCTCCATCTGTGCCTTTGTCTCTAATTTCCTTTCCGGCCATTCCATAGCCGCGATTGTGGACGGCCATTGTTCACTTCCTCACCCTATAAACTCCGGTGTTCCTCAGGGCTCTGTTCTATCTCCTATTCTCTTTCTAATTTTTATAAATGATCTCCTTAACTGTACCTTAATTCCCATCCATTCATACGCAGACAACTCAACCTTACACTACTCCATTAGTTTTCAGAACACCCCAGCCAGCAATCCCTCAACGATAAACGTAATGAAGCCATAGAACTCTTAAATTCTGATCTAAATACTATTTCCAATTGGGGCAGAGAAAACCTTGTTAACTTTAATGCTTCCAAAACCCAATTTCTCCATCTATCTACCCGTCAGGATCTCCCAGCAGACTATCCCTTATTCTTCAACAATACAAAAATCAATCCTTCATCTTCTCTCAATATTCTTGGTGTCTCTTTTTCTTCTGCTCTCATTTGGAAGGACCATATTACCAGTCTTGCTAAGGCAGCCTCCCAGAAGCTGGGTGTGCTCAACCGCCTTAGGGGGTTCTTTTCCCCTGCACAGTTTCTTGCTCTGTACAGGGGCATAGTGCGCCCTTGTATTGAGTATTGTTCACATGTGTGGGGAGGTTCCTCTCACACCGCTCTCCTAGACAAAGTTGAAAGGAAGGCCTTTCGTATCATTAACTCCCGTCCACTCACCAACTCTCTGCAATCTCTCTCTCTCCGCCGCAATGTTGCATCTCTCTCGCTATTCTATCGCTACTATAATAATCAGTGTTCCTCAGAGCTATCCCAGTGCATACCACCTCCTTTACGTAGGGCACGTGGTACCCGTCTTGCAACTCAATCCCACCCCTACTCTGTGCAACTCTCCAACCCAAGAGTGAAACATTACTCTCAAACTTTCTTCTACTCAACAGCTGAGCTCTGGAACTCTCTCCCAGAATCAGTCTTTCCCTCTTCCTATGACTTAAATTGCTTCAAACTCCGTGTGTCCAGGCATTTTGGCTCGAACGTCCCTTGATTTTGGCCCTGTCACTCTTTCAACTATGGGGGAGGCACTCGCTATAGGCAGTTATGCCTTTTGCCTCCCTCAATCACATAGAAAAAAAAAAAAAAAAAAAAAATGTCATGGTCGCTAAACTACCAATAGTGAACAAACTAGGGCCCCGCTATGTTGGACCCTATAAAATCATCAAAGTCCCTAATCCGTACCAAAGTATCGTGGATTACCACGGGGAAACTAGAACTTACAGAAACCGATTTGCAAGAATCTATCGTCCTTTGCAAATTGAAAAGGACTATCATCACCAAGACCCTACATCACCTACCCAACCAACTGACCAACCCACCAAAACAAATGAACCTCGCAACCCCAGCGACCCCAAAGCTCATAGTCCCCACACCAAGACCGCAACTTTGCCGACCTCCCATCATTCCACCCCCACCTACACTACCTTCCCATTCTCCCCACTCATCCCCCTCAACCCAACCAACATAATCAAAACAAATAAAAAAACACAAACATACAAACAAACAGCCTTTACGTCATTATTACAAACTCCGCCCCCGTACACAGTCACGCCCTTCTTATCAACCCTCAAAGTACACAAAACCATACAGACAAATTCCTCTTCAACGTACCCCCCCCCAAAAAAAAACCGCCACCAGTCACGACAAGCAATCCCAACTCAAACAACCTCCAACCTCAACCACAACATCCCCATCTCCTTCACCTAAGCTAACACACTCACAAACTTCACCCACACCATCGCCTCGCACCTCCTCTCCCACCTCAAACACTTCCACCTCCTCGTCATTTTCCCCCCTTCACCACCTCCTGAACCTCTCCCACAACCCCTATCCCTCAAACACCGACTCCGAACAAAACAACCAAGCTCAAACCACTGTCATCAACCCTTACACCAACCTTCCACTTCAACCACGACCTTTTCACCAACACAACCTACAACTTCTAATCATCATCCTCATGTTTCCGAAACCTTACAACACACCCAACCTCATCACATCATCAACCCCAACCCCACCCCTCGCCTCGCCCCACCTAGTCTATCCCCTTATCCTTCCACTATTCCCGCAATCCCCAGATGATCACTTAGAAAATCTTCCATCTCCCAACAAATCACCTTAGCTCCAAATCCTACCACGCCCAACAAGCTCATCATCCTCCAAAATCAGCCCAGAACCTTCTCCCAGACCAACTTATACCACTAGATCAGGTCGATCAACCCAGCCACCTTCTCGATTTTCACCAATTCAAATTTCCTACCCTTCTACAACCTTTTCCCCTACCTCTACAACCAAAACAAAACAAATAACACACACAACAACTCCTATAACATCTAACACAAATTCCACTTCAAACCGCACCCTATTTGACAGATCCATGACCCCAGGTACCTTTGCATCCGCAAGGATTAATAAAACCCCAAAGGTCAATGACCAGAGCATCACTCACCCTCGCACCACTACCAGAGCAACATCTACTATCTCCAGCTGCCAACAACCTTCACTAGCCGGCATGACTGCATCCACGCCGTACGTGAAGAAAGTTACATAGTCCGCAGACCGGAAATTACTCTTCCGGATACGTTTCATGGACGAATCCCAAACAGCTGAAATTCTAGATGTGAACCTTCTTTTCTGTTTGTCACCACCAACCCTAAGATCAACATTCTTATTGACTGGTGGGAATATCTAAACTCCATTCCCAAATCTACCGAGCAAGGAGACTCTTTTACTTTCCACCTTGGGTCACGAGAACGTGACTACAATTCCCGGGCAAGTAAAATAACCAAATTAAAGAAGACTCCCGTGGACACAGAAGAGAGAACCACCAAAGAAGAAGGAACAAAGCAGACAAGCAAACGTGACAGAGAAACCGAAGAACAAACTCAAACAAAGAAGATAAAAACTACGAACAGAGGAAACAGGAAACAATCGATCACCAAACCCAGCATTCCAGATTCCCAGCCCATCAACCAGAACAACAACAACGAGCAGAAAACAACTAAGAAGAGGACGGGAAAGACTACGACAATGGAAGCAAGTAAAGGAGACAGAAGACAAGGAAATAACAACAAAAGAGGAAGAAAAGATGACCAACACCAAGAAGCACGACTTCCAGTCCAAATGAAAGGAGTAACTAGGATAGAAAAGAAAGTTATACCATCTCCGAGAACCAGACAAGAAATAATATCTACAATGCCACGCATCCCGAAGTTACCCTACAACCAAAATAAACAACACCAACAAAATACAGTCAATTAAAATACGCACTGGCAACAACTCCAACATAACCATCATAAACACATACATCCCTCCCCAAACATCCCCTACAGTACCAAATGAATACAGACCACACTTACAACACATCACAAACACCCCACACACCCCACACATCATCCTGGGTGGTGACTTCAACGCCAAGACGTCGGCCTGGTTTGTCGACAACCCCGACACAGACAGAGGGCTGGTACTACAAAACCAAACCGATAACCTCATCATCCTTAACGACATCCATCAACATACCCATATTCCTCACCAAGCCCTCTATAACCCATCATCTCCAGACATCACCTTTTGCTCCCCAGAACTCGCCCCCACAACATCCTGGAGGGTGGTCAGAACCTTAGGCTCTGACCACCTCCCGATCATTATCACCACCAAAACCAGACTCACCCCAGCTAGCCACAAACACACATACACCAATTATAAAAGAGCTAACTGGGAAGCATTCACAAATGAGACAGAACAACACTTCACAACTCTAAACAGTACACCCATCACTAACATCAACAATGCTGTACACATACTCAATAAAACTATCCAAAACGCTGACAAGAAACACATTCCAAGAGGTAACAGAAAAAGACACAACCCCAACTTCACACCAGAAATTCAAAACCTCATCAGACAATGCGGCATACTGAAACACTCCCCAGCACCCCACACACAAGACATCACACAACAAATTCAAGCACTCAACACCCAAACTAACAACAAAATACAAGAACAACAAAAACTAAATTGGAATAATTTCCTACAAACACTTGATCACAAAACAAACCCCAAAAAACTCTACAAAACACTAAACAGCATCACACTTTCCAACAGCAACACAACACAATCACATGCTGCAATCACAACAACAGACTCTACTCCTTCATGTAAACAACAAGCAAACACTCTCATCAATCACTTCTCACATGTCAGCCACCTAAAACCTCACAAAGACGACCGACGTGTCATCCGACATAAGAGACAATTCCCCACAGACCCTGACTATACACCCTTCACCAATCACCAGACAAAGCATATCATCAACAATCTCAAGCACTCACCCGCCTGTGGCCTAGACAACATAAGCAATATACACCTCAGACACCTGGGACCATAAGGCATACAAGCACTCACTAACATATCAAACTACAGCTATTCACACAACACAATACCAGACATTTGGAAGCATGGTGTCATCATCACATTCCCCAAACCCAACAAAGACCCCACGCTACCCTCCTCGCACCGCCCCATCACACTCCTTTGTTCCCCCTCCAAAGTCATGGAACGCCTAGTATTACAACTAATTACACCTGACCTACCCCTAGCTCCAACACAACATGGCTTTAGGCCACTGCACTCCACAAACACTCTTCTCACAGACCTTACACAAAGAGCTTTCGACGGCATCAATTCAGCTAGACCACCACACAGATCACTATTAGCCACACTCAACATTAGTAAAGCCTTCGATGCCATCCCCCGCCACAACCTAACAAACAAAATCTACAACACAAACATGCACAACAACACAAAAAGGTGGCTGGCCAACTTCCTAGCAGGCAGATGTGCACACGTATCTTTTGCCGGTCAGTCATCTAAAATCAGAAACTTTCCAAACGGAGTCCCACAAGGATCCGTCCTATCGCCCGCACTCTTCAATCTGTACATGCACGATATAACTACACCCAATACGCCCCAAATAAACTTAGCCTCCTATGCAGATGACATAACACTCACATGCACACACCATGATCCAAAAAGAGCAACAGATCTCCTTCAACCCTATCTCAACACACTACATGGCTGGTACACTTCAAACATTATGAATGGAGGATGCCTTTAGGCACATGGACCTTTTTGTTTTATCTGTGTTTTTCCTTCCTCCGTTCATTGTCTCTTTAAAAAAAAAAAAAAAAAAAAAAAAAAAAAAAAACAGACTTAATCTAGCCCCAGCCAAATCCACCGCAACCCTGCTCACAAGTTGGACAGGAGAACACGAATTCATCATTCAACTCACCATAAACAACACACCCCTAACACATACACACACACCCAAAATCCTAGGAGTAACATATGATACTCATATGACATTCAAACAGCACACCACAAACATTAAACAGAAACTGACACCCAGACTTAACGCCCTCAGGTCACTTGCTCACACAAAATTTGGACACAACAAAGAAACTACCACCACAGTATATAAACAATACATAAGATCAGTGATGGAATACGCAAGCCCAGCCTGGGCTTCTAACCTAGGTGAAACACATCATAAGACCTTACAGACTATTCAAAACAAAGCCCTGAAGATCATTACAGGCTGCACAGCTACTGCACCCACAGATCACCTACATCAAGAAACCAAAATCCTCAAAGTCAAAGACCATCTGGACATGAGAGGCACTCAATTCCTGGCAGCAGCCTCCACGAACCAAGACCACCCACTAAACTACATGGCAACACACCCACAGACACCAAGAAATATCAAAACAACACCCAGCACACGGTATCACACACAATTATTGTCCTCTCTCCCTCCCTGCCCACCCCGAACCAACTTCCAGAAGCACATCCATACTCATATCTCTCACCGATCCATCCACTCACGCACAGACAACACGCAGCTGCATGCACGACCTCCCGAAATCCATCCTTCCGAATCCTCCCTTCCTCGCGAGGACAGAGTCCACCTGGCCAGGCTGAGATGCGGACACCATCCAGCTCTCCTGAGCTATCAGAAGAGACTGGATAACTCCGTTGTCGACGCCTGCCCGGGATGTAACACAGCACCCCATACCATTAAACACATCATAGAAGACTGCATTTCACACAACCACTTACGCCAACAACACAATCTACACTCAATGAGAGCTCTGTGGGAAAGCCCAATCGTGGCCATGGCCTTTCTCAGGGACTCGGGGCTGTTCGGCCAGGCAGCTTAGGGAACAACAACAACAACAACAACACCAACAAAAGGAAAGAAAAGACGAAACAACAGAAGAGGAGAAACATGCATCCACGAGGAAACAACCACGCGGAGGAATACCACCTGTACACAATTACCACCAGAATAACCAGAATATTTCCCCACAACATCTACATAAAACTAGTACTCCCAGACTCACCACGAACGCCGGAAGAGATGCCCGAATTGCAACTGTTTCATCGCAATGTGCATCAACACCTGGGAAATCTATCAAGATTCCTTCTTCTTATCAAGAAGCCTCAAAAAGGCGTATTATCTTCAGCCAGAGCAAGAAGGACTTCCAGTACCACCCCCGGAGTAAGGACTTGCGCCCTACTTATCCTCAAGGACCGGATCACCTGCCCGCATCCTTCTAGGAGAGGCCTCCTAATCCCCTAAGTTAAACCAGACTAGACTGATGACCTTTTAACCTCCAAAGGCATATCCCGGGACATCTCAGCTCAAGTCGTCACTATCCCGACGACAGCTGAACAGGGCAAGCAATTCTAGGGATTTCATAATACTGGCATGCTAGTAGTGATAGTCCTAGGATTACCCTCCCCTTTTTAAGTAAAGATGGACGGCATGCCAAATATCTTGATAGGTCTGAGGAGTTCGTTTTCCTATTGAGGAAATATTATTAGACTTGCTATGGTATTGTGCTTATATAATAATCCCCAGTAGGCGGCGACTTTTAATATTAAAAGTAGAATATATGGGCATGCCCTGAATCGTACTTTTATTATTAAATCCAGCACCTTCTAAACTCTTCGAAGATACTTGACATGTCAAGGTCCTTCATCTAGTCCAGGGCTCTGCGAGACACCTTAACAGGCACTCTGCATAAAGAAGTCCTTAACCCAGCAAGTGCTGAAAGACTAATAAGAGTTTTACCGTTGCGCTGCTGAAAGCCTAATATAATCCAGGTTTTTGAGCGCGTACCAAAACCGCGGGCTTACAGCCAGACAGCTAGAAATTGGTGTGGCTGTAGTACAACTTGGCAACTCTTGATACCACCCCACCACACGCTCGGCCCGCACTCACTCATGCGGTACACAAGCACTTGTCATGGAGCCTAGATGTCCTTCTCGCTCTCGCCCTGATGACATAACCAGCCCTCCTTCTGTTGGTGTCAGCGGCCGTGGAAGGCAGAGAGTGGCTGCTAAAGACCCGAGCTACCATTACTATGGCACGAGTAGCTCCGAGGACGAGGAACCTGCACGTAAAGCACGTAAAACACGTGCAAGCAGGGGCAGTGCACAGAGGTACTGTCTTTCGGGGACACTGCCACGACCACCCAGGCAACTGCTACCACCACTACCACCACCACTGCCACCACTACCACCGACGCAGGAGGCTGCCCTGGGGCTGCAGGACCTGCAGACTGGGAAGACAGGGAAGGGCATGGGTAAAAAAACTTTTACCTGTGCCACTACCACCGTGCCACCACCACCACCACCAGCCGCCCCTGCCGCCTCTGCCACTGCCCCTGGCCCCTGCCAAAGGGAAGAAAGGGACGAAGGGCAAGGCGACAAAGGCGACAGCCGCCCCTGCCGCCTCTGCCACTGCCCCTGGCCCCTGCCAAAGGGAAGAAAGGGACGAAGGGCAAGGCGACAAAGGCGACAGGGACCACCATAATATTGCCATCCAGGACCTCTGCTGGCCCTGCCGATGCCGCCCCTGCCGGCCCTTCTGCCCCTGCCACTGCCCCTGCCCCTGCCCCTGCCAAAGGGAAGAAAGGGACGAAGGGCAAGGCGAAAAAGGCGACAGGGACAACCATAATATTGCCATCCAGGACCACTGCTCATCCTGCCGACGCCGCCCTAACATACAGCTGACTGCCGTGGCTGGCCTTGGACAGCGACACACAGACTTCCCTCCCTCTCACCCACCCCAACTCTCCCCTAAACACATTCATAAGGCTTATATTATGTTCTCTCCACCAACCAACTCTACTCCTAAAATCGATCAATGAAATTAACAACCACATGTGGCAGTCCGGGGATTCGAACCTAGGATATCGCATAATTGGTCTATATGCGGTATATTCATTGTACATATGTACACGTACTTTATATATAGCATGACAGTGCCGAAAATACGATATATACGTGATACTACAGCCAACAGACCCTGTACAACTTGGCAACTCTCGATACCATCCCACCACATGCTCGGCCCGCAGTCCCCGCACTCACTCAAGCGGTACACAAGCACTTGTCTCCCGCTTAAACTCTCTCACCTCAGTTTCCGCCTCTAAACTCTCTCATAATTCGCTTATATGTCACATATTTGGTCTATATGCGGCATATTCCTTGGTATGTGGGTGGCCTACATACGTACACATACGTACATATATGTACACATACTCTACATAGCATAAAAGTGCTTAAAATAGGATACATATGCGACATTACGCCCTAACCCGCCCTCCCCTCCCTCTACTCCTACCCCCTGGCCGCGCGGATATTCACCCGGGAAATCTGGCCGCGCGATGCCATTCGCTCCACTTTTTTCAACTACGGATCGCCCCCCCCCCCAGAAATTTTTTGGGGGGTCAAATATATATGGCTCGAAGCGTGCGAACATTCCCTACACGTTGGTGTACTTTTCATCGATATTTGCAAGGGGCGCCCAAATCGTCATACCTCCGCACAGGGGTGCCTGTATACTATAGGGGGTGCGCAGCGGAGAGGTTAATACATCTGTCGGTAACATGTTATGCAGACACTTGTAGTTAAAAGGTTTAAACACCGCCCCGAGTTCCTTGAACTTCTTATAAAGGTCAGAGGCAGTCGAAACAATAGTATAGGTCATGACCATATTATTAATTCGCGTTAGCCCGATATATCGTCACTGTGTAATGACATTTGAGACTTTTTATTAAAGACCCCACACCAAGAGTACCTCAACAGAACTTCACCACCGGTTAATATAACGGTCAGGATAGTCAAGCCTCTATAGCCTTGTGCTAGTTTATGCTTGCGTTCATCCGATGATGTGCCCAGTGTCATGACATGTTCGGAGCCTCATTTAAGACCCTCTATACCCATTAACCCATCTGTAAACAACTGACTACATGACAGGCCAACCTGAACGGCCCAACGGAGACTTAGAAGACTTCAAGCTTCTACAAATAATAATAGATACCAAGAGATACCAGTGACGAGGTATAAAAGTTAGAGTCCACATATTGACTCTATTTTTCACACCAGTGCGTCGGTGTTGATAAAATAGTTAGAGTCTCAATATACATTGATTCTGCCAAATTCACACCAGTGCGACGGTGCCAGTAGAATAGTTAGAGTCCCACCATAGCAACTCTGTCTTTTTTCACACCAGTGCGTCGGTGTCTATAAAATACGCAGAGTCCCCACACATTGACTCCGTCTGAAATAAACCAGATGCCAGTGAATATGCCTAGTTAGAGTTCATACTATTGACTCTGAATGATCACCAACGCATAAGTCCACTTTGAGTAAAAATCCTTGTCATATGTACAAGTGCTATAGTATTGTATAAATGTTGAACAAGCACCTTTCTTTGTACTACCTCATAAATGTATCTATCCTATGAATATTAGTAAGCAAGCTATAATCAAACACCTAAGCTTCTTCTAGACCATCGCTCATGCTAGGGCAGTTATTGTTGTATAAGAAATTACCTTTTGAATCTGATATGCCTGTCTACGATTAATGAACTAAGAGTTAAGATAACTAAAACTGTTCTTAAAGTTACACTTGGTGTTATATGTACCCTCTATTGTCTTCTATGCATGTATTTCTATGATCTTGTAATTCTCCAGTCAAGTAGAACTCACCACGACCAATACATAAACCTGGTAATAACCCTGGTATAACAGTTACAATGTTTTCTTCCTCTCTCGTTTGTACTTATTTTTTGTTTATCATTGTCCCACACTATTGGTATTGCATTTATGTATTTTTGATAATTATATTTGTGTCCAAAACTCTTCTAATTCAGTAATAGCTTCCTCTTCACTCAATTTTGTACCATTTGCATCATATACTATAATTATACTTGTATCCTCTTTGCTTTTTACCCCTTATCATGTTTATGTTATCCCATAGTTTGTTGTTGTGTTATCACTATTTCCTTTACTAATTTAATTTCATGTTTATTCATAGCGTCCTTTATTAGTCCCTGTACATATATGTTTAGTTGTTTATATTTATCCTCCAATATTGCTTTTTTTGTTCTGTCCTTCATATTGCTAATTTATCTGTTAACTTTCTTTCTCTTTCTAATTTCCTCTCATATATTATTATTCATCCATATGGGCTCTTTCTTTTTATTACTGTTTTCTTATAACCTAAATTGTGTTCTTATATATTTTTCAGTAATGTGTATTATTTAATTTTGAAAGTTTGTTATATTATTGTAGGTCTCTCTATTCAGTTTGTTTTCCAGATTTTCAAGAAATTTATGTATGGTTTCTTCATTTATCTTGATGTAGTCTTTTTGTACCGTTATTTTGACTGAAATATGATTCTTTGTTTACTGATATTTTGAAAGTAGCATTTAGCAAATTATGGTCTGCCATAATCATTCATTACTTTCATTGATTTCATTAGTTAGGTTTATTTGTAAATTAATTTGTGGGTTGGTGAAAACAAATATGAGAATATCTATACATTCTCTTTATTCGTCTATATGTACATATTGAGAAAGGTTATTTAAGTCCCTGTTCACCAAAAAGTAATCTACTACACTCATACTTTTTTATGTTTGACCATGTGTAAGTACTTATACAATTAATAGAGTCATTTAATAAGGTCAAGTTATATTTGTGCTGTCCAATCAATAGTCATTTAATAAGGTCAAGTTATATTTGTGCTGTCCAATCAATAGTCATTTAATAAGGTCAAGTTATATTTGTGCTGTCCAATCAATAGTTATTTAATAAGGTCAAGTTATATTTGTGCTTTCCATTCAATGATCATGTTACCATTTTCATCAATGTTGTGTTTTCCTAAAAAACCTACATGTCCATTGAAGTCGCCTAGTATTATATTTGGTTCAGGTCCTTCTTCTATTAAACTCTTTATCTCTCTTTTACTTTGCTTACTTCTCTTAGAATCTATCTATCTATCTATCTATATGCTCAGGCCCAATCCCCATTTTGGGGGTAGCCGACTCAAGACAGAGCAAGAACAGGGAAAACACAAAAACAACATAAAACAAAAAATAAACACAGATACAAAACACAAACTCACACACATCCAGGTCACCCAGGAGAAGACCCAGAGACCAGGGTTACCAAGGTCGCTCCAGCACTCCCCCGGCCCCTGACCACCCGGAGAGGTTCCGATCTCGGCAGGCAGACATGCAGCGGAGCCAAAGCCACAAGCCCTCCCACCACACTTCCAGGCACACCCTTCATATTAATCGTCCCCCCGGGCCAGGCGCCTGATGGACTATTATCTAGTCGAACTTGCGCCCGACCCCTTACTCCAAATGACCACGTGTTCACTCAACTATTCACAAGCATTCTCCATTCACTCCTGTCCACCACCACTTCCCCTGCCTGATCTATAGTCATTCCTCTATCATCCAAAGCCTTTCTTACACAGTCTCTCCATCTCAATGGGGGTCTTCCTACCCTTCTATCTCCCCTTGTACCTGACTCACATATTCTCTTTGTAAGCCTTTCATCTCCCATTCGTTCAACATGACCATACCAGCTCAGCACCCTTCTGTCCACTCTGGCTGACAAATGTTCCTGCTGCCCCACTCTCCTACGTATCTCTTCATTCCTCAATCTGTCTCTACGAGTAACTCCACACATACTCCTCAAGCAGCTCATCTCCATCACATCCAGCCCTCTTTTCTCCTTTTTCTTCAGAGCCCATGTCTCAGCCCCATACATCACTGTTGGCACAACAATTCCTTGATACAGTGCACTTTTTACTTTCACTCCGAGATTTCTCGTCTTCCACATACTTCCCATTGCTCCGAAAACCTTCCTTCCTTCACACACTCTCTATTTTACCTCCACTTCCATACCTCCACTCCTGCTTATCGTTCCTCCTAGATATTTAAAACACTCTACTTGTTCCAATATTTCCCCATCCAGCCTCACATCTAGATTCACCCTATGCTCTCCCCTATTACACACCATTACTTTACTTTTATTGACGTTCACCTTCAGTTTCCTCCTTCCACAAACCACACCAAACTCTTTGACTACCCGCTGCAGTTTCTCATCAGAATCCGCCACCAATGCTGTGTCATCAGCGAACAGCAACTGATTCAACTCCCAATCTCTACCATTCTTTCCTACTAAACCCAATCCTCTTCCCATAGTTCTCCTTTTCACCTCCCTCACCACACCATCCATAAACATATTAAACAGCCATGGTGACATTACACAACCCTGTCGCAAACCTACCTTTACCTCAAACCATTCACTCAACTCACCATTTCCTACTCTCACACATGCTCTGCTCCCTTCATAAAAACTCTTAACTGCTTCTAACAAATTTCCTCCTATTTCATAAATCCTTAACACCTTCCACATTGCTTCACGGTCCACACGATCATACGATTTTTCCAAGTCCATAAAAGCCCAAAATATCTCCTTATGCTTCTCTAAATACTTCTCGCATAACTGTCTTACTGCAAACATCTGATCCACGCACCCTCTTCCCCTCCTAAAACCGCACTGTTCTTCTCCTATTGCAACTTCCGTACACTTTATTATCCTCTCTATCAACACCCTGCCATACAGCTTTCCAACCACTCACAATAAACTAATACCTCTATAACTTGAACACTCCTGCCGATCTCCCTTCCCCTTGTACAACGGCACAATACATGCACTCTTCCAGTCTATTGGTACCATTGACACAACAAAGCACACATTGAAAAGTCTCACCAACCAATCTATTATCACATCTCCACCCTTCTTTATACACTCCACAGCAATACCATCCAAACCTTCTGCTTTTCCCGCTCTCATTTGTTTCACTGCTTCTTTCACCTCATTTTCCTCAATCCTTTCATTCATTCCCTGCCACCTGGGTGGCCTGGGTAACCTATCTCCATCCACCTCTGCTTCAATCACTGCTTCTCTTCCATCTCTTGTATTTAACAAAGATTCAAACTCACTGAAAAATATACCAATATAATCTTAAATTTAAATCCATTTCTCTTTATTTTTGCTTTTAAAATATCAGGATTGTTTACATTTGCATAGGTTACTTCTAATACATTACTATCTCTAAATACTATCATTATTCCTCCACCTTTTCTGTCATTTATATTACTATGTTTCTCAATTTTATTTAGTCCTTTTGATATCATATTATATATTTTACATTTTTATATTTGATCATGTGTTTATCATATTTTAACTGTGTTTCAGTTAACCCTTTAGTGGGCAGGTATCCCGCGCGGGATCCTTAAACGTGTGTTTTCGGCGGGCTGTATTTCGCGCCATTGATGACGTAGATGGCTTGGGTTTGCTCCAACCAATAGGGGAACCTATCGTCATAATCTCCAGCCAATCACAGCCCTCTACCCCATCCCTGCGCGTCAGTTCAGGGCGAGAAGCGAGTCATTCTCAGCCAAGCTGCCGTTGTGGTCATATGTGTGTCAAGTTTGCTCTGTTCCCACGCCCCTCACGCCTAACACAATGGAGGTAAGGTTCTTAAAATTATATAGGACATAGATGAATAATTGTACTTTATGCTGGTATGAAAGAAATTAGTGTGGTTTTAAAGGAAATACTTGGGTGGTGAACATGGTGTATAGCCCACGCAGGATGTACACCGGACTTACGGGCGACCGCATGGCGCCACCTTCCCCCCGCCCGGGATCTTTGGCCCGCATCACAAATAACCACGCTCATCCCTGCGGGGATCTTTGGCCTGCAATACGAATAACTGTATGGCCTGATAGTGATGATGGTGATTGGGCAAATATGATGGTGATTAGTGATTGTGATTATATTATTTATGATTATACTGCTATGCAATAAGTTTCCTACAGAATAACCTTGAAACAGAGCAATTCCTGACTAATAGGTAATGTTAGAAATTACAAAATGATGGTGAATCTATGGTGTTGCCCTCTGACCCTTGACCAGTGCGGACATCCCCAGTGACCGCTATTGTACCTGTTTACCCTTAGTGAGGTCCTAGTGAACTTTCTTAGTGATGGCTGGTGTTGATGAGTCTGCTGTCTCCTCCCATACTCTCCAGCTTTGTCTTGCTTTGCAAGAAAGACTGGAGAATGTGGAGCAGGAGATTCAGTGTCTCAGAGATGAAAATTTGGCCTTGAGACTAGCTATGGCGGAGAAGAAGTGTGAGGCTACCGGAAGTGTTCCCAGGGATCGTGAAACCCCCTGGAAAGTGGTGTCTACAAGTGCAACGGTTTGCAAGCTGAAAAGGCAGCCACTCAAGACCCACAACAACTTCAGCACCTTGGCTGATTAGAGTATTGGCGAGGAAGTGGCGATCATCGAGGCAGTGAGAGGGGAGGGGGGGGGGGGGGAGTCTGCTGCTGTTGCTGCAACAACTGCTGCTACAACTCCTGCTACACGCCGACAACGGAAAAAAGATAAGTTCATTGTCGGTGATTCATTGGTTATGTACCTTGACGGGGCTACTAACACTCATGTTAGTAAAGTTGTCTGCCTACCTGGCGCCGGAGTCGGGAGGGTGGCAGAGAAGATGGATGGTGTCCTAGAAGTGGGTGGGGAGGATCCCATCATCTTCATCAACGCGGGGTCCAATGACATATGGAGATGCAGGACTGAGGAGTTGCTGACCAAGTACCAGGAAATGCTGGAGAGGATCAAGGAGAAGGGTGGATTTCCTGTGGTACACAGTATCCTGCCAAGAAGAGGGGTACGGAAGGAATGGTCCTCCAGGGCTATTGGTGTAAATAGCCGGCTGGAGAAGTATTGCAAGGCAAAGTCAATACCATTCCTAGATAACTGGACCCACTTCTATGGTAAGGATGAACTGTATGCCCAGGATGGAGTACATCTTTCTCGACTAGGAGTTTCGACCTTAGCCAGCTCACTGGATAAGATTGTTGCGGGGTTTCGTTAAAAAAACCTGGGTGTGTAAGTAAAATACTGTCTCCATATGGAGCAGGTACTTCATGTGACAAACCAGTGAGTAAAATAGAAATAATCAGTCAAGATAGTGCGGATATAGTGATGTGTAATAGTAGTATCGATAACACTACACATGTAACTGATAGTAAAGATGAGAAGACAACAAAATTTCCGTCTAGAGCTAGTAGTTCAACAGGAAATAATAAGTTAGCTAAACACAATAGAAAATTAGTTGCAAATAAAAGTAATAGGTTGAGGGTATATTATAAAAATTGTAGGAGTTTATGTAACAAAATGAACGAACTTAGAGCACTCGTTAGCACAGAAAATATAGACATAATAGCGCTAACTGAAACAGAATCTAGGCATTTTTTAGCAGAATTTGATATTCCAGGATATAGTTTGTTTAAATATGACCGAACAAGTAGGAGGGGCGGGGGTATACCAGTGTTTGTCAGGAGTACATTAAAAAGCTGTATTAAATCAGGTATTAGACTAAATAATGATAATGAAAGTGTTTGGGTAGAGGTTAACGACGGTAGTGAGACCATTGTTATTGGAGTTATATATAGACCGCCTAATATGAGTAGAAATGGCGGAACATCGTTATGGGAGGGAATTAAAATAGCATTAAGGTTTAGCAATGTGTGCATTATGGGGGATTTTAATTTTCCGAACATTGATTGGCAGCACCAAATAGGCGACTCCGATTCAGTAGAGTTTATTGAGGTAGTACAAGATAGTTTTTTTATTTCAATTCATAGATACGCCGACTAGAGGTATTAATATTCTTGATTTAGTTTTCAGTAACAATGGACATATGATAAATAATGTAGAGATTGGTGACCACCTAGGAAATAGCGATCATAAATCTATTTATTTTAATATACAATGGACAGGGAATGCTAAAGAGAATACGACACTTATCCCAGATTTCAGAAAAGCCGATTATGGTGGGCTAAGAAGAGACTTAAGGGTGGACCCTATTGTTAAGCAATTAAGTCAGGATATGCCAGAGTTAAACTTGCCACCTACATATATCCAGTTTATTGCTTCACTCCACAATGCTCAAAATAAATATATCCCTAAAAGAAGATTAAGATCGACGCAGAACCAACCAAAATGGATGACTAATAAGCTAATAGATCTTATAGGAAAAAAGAAAGGAATATAAAGAAAAATAAAGAAAGGCGAAAATCATCTACATATATACTATCAGACTCTATCAAGACAGGTCAAAAAGGAAATCAGGAAAGCAAAAAGAAATTATGAAATAAGGATAGCCAGTGACTCAAAAAATAACCCTAAAGCTTTTTACCAACTATATAAATCTAAAGTTAGAGATGTAATAGGCCCCCTAAAAACTTCAATAGGAGAAATAACAGAACATTATTTAGAAATGTGCGGTACATTAAATAGTCAGTTTCTTTCCGTTTTCCCTAATGCAAATTTGGCACAGATTCCAGAAGTCAATATGGTATATAGTGATAGTATTGAAAATACGTTAAGTACAGTTAGTATAAGTAGAAATGATGTGCTTAACCTAACAAGTGCGCATGGGGGTAATTGAAAACGTCCCCCTGTGCTGACGTATTTGAGGTGTTTCCGTCACTAAAATATTCATTGTACCATTAATAGCATTAATAATTATCCATATGCGCCTATTATGGGTTGATTATAAAGGTATTAACCTGAAACAACAATAAAACGAGTGAAAACAGCGTTTGGATGGTCAAAATCGGAGATATAGCCCGCGAGTTGTATAATGTATGGGTGAGGCAAACTGCTTTCCCGCCAATTTCCCCCAAGGCCACTGAGACACAGTCGATCGATACTCTCTCTCTCTCTTTTGCACTCGCTTGCCATCAGTGATGACAACACCCTGCTTGCAACTCGCTAATGTTAGCACGAAAATATACCTCAGAATAAGGGAATAATAGGGAAAATAGGTGATAACTGAAGGAGAGGAGGAAAGTGGGGAAGGAGGGGAGGTAGAGGACTGAGATTTTGCATGGCCCAGGGGCCAAAAAAAAATAAAAAAATAAAAAAATAAAAATACAAAAAATATTTTTTTTTCGATGTCAAAAGTTGATTTTTTATTTTACTTACTCTCAAGAGTCTTCCCGCAGTCCGCCGGGGGAACTCTTAAGAGTCTCCCCGCAGCTCCCGGGTTAAGGAAATTGACAGACTGAAACCTCAAAAATCGCCTGGTCCTGACGAGGTATATGCTAGAGTATTAAACGAATGCAGAGATGAGTTAAGTAAGCCATTAACATTTTTATTTAACAAGTCATTAAAAACAGGTTTAGTTCCAGAAGCTTGGAAGCTTGCAAATGTAGTTCCGATCTTCAAAATAGGTGATAAATCGATAGCATCCAATTACCGTCCCATTAGTCTCACATCAATCATAGGAAAGTTGCTAGAGTCTATTATTGCTAGGAAAATTAGAAGCCACTTGGAAAAATTTAACTTAATAAATTCTTCTCAGCATGGATTCACTCAGGGACGTTCTTGCCTTACTAATTTGCTTAGCTTTTTCTCAGAGGTATATGAAGCAGTAGATAGTGACAAGTCATATGATATTATATATTTAGATTTCAGTAAAGATTTCGACAGAGCCCCTCATGAGAGATTGATGAGAAAGGTTGAGGCACATGGAATAGGAGGGTCGTTGTTGGGATGGATTAGGTCATGGCTAATTGGTAGGAAACAGAGAGCCAGCATAAATGGTACCAAGTCAGAGTGGGGAGCAGTCAAAACTGGTGTCCCCCAGGGATCGGTATTAGGTCCCCTGTTGTTTCTTATATACATAAATGACCTAGATTTAGGTATAACTAGTAGGATAAGTAAATTCGTAGACGATACTAAAATGGGGAGATTAATTGATTCAGATAGCGATATAGAGTGCCTCCAAAGGGATCTAGATACCTTACATGAATGGTCAGTAAATTGGCAGATGAAGTTTAACATTGACAAATGCAAGGTATTAAAGATAGGGAAGATGCAAACAAATGTTAAATATAAACTAGCTAATTTAGAATTAGAAAATTCAGACTGCGAGAAAGATCTAGGTGTGTTTGTTAGCAATGATTTGAAGCCTAGAAAACAGTGTATAAGCGTTCGTAATAAGGCAAACAGGATTCTCGGGTTCATCTCTAGGAGTGTGAGTAACAGAACTGCTGATGTTATCTTAAAACTTTACTTGTCATTAGTGAGACCCCATATGGATTATGCTGTCCAATTTTGGTGTCCTTATTACAGAATGGACATAGATTCATTGGAGAGAGTACAGCGTAGAATGACAAAAATGATCCATAATATTAGAAATCTTCCATATGAAGAAAGGTTGAAGAAATTAGGTTTACATTCGTTAGAGAGACGCAGAGTTAGAGGGGATATGATAGAGGTGTTCAAGTGGGTTAGTGGGATTAACAAAGGGGACATGACAAATGTACTAAAGCTCAGTGATAGCGAAAGAACTCGTACCAATGGTTTCAAATTAGATAAATTTCGTTTCAGAAAAGATATAGGCAAATATTGGTTTGGTAACAGAGTTGTAGATGGGTGGAATGAACTACCAAGTGCTATAGTGGGATCAAAAACGGTAGGGAGCTTTAAGATAAAATTGGATAAGCATATGGACGAGAAGGGTTGGGTGTGAAGGGGGATCAGCCGGGTTGGGCCAATCAGCGCTCTGCAGATCCCCGTAATCCTGCATTAATCTCTAACCGTTTTGGTAAGATGATCCTCAGGGTATTAGAGTGTTGAGCCTATAATTGGGCTTTGTAATTGGGTTTGTGTGGGACAGGGATCTGCCTTGCTTAGGCCAATCGGCTTTCTGCAGACTCCCATTTTCTTATGTGCTTATGTTCTTATTTTGTGTTTAAACATGCTATAGTGGTAGGCCAGTACCTTATTCATTGGTATGGACTCCACATAATGTTAGTTCAAATATTTTTTGCCAAATATATAAATTTTTGGGTCAATTTTCATATTATTCACCATAAATATAGTGATGAAAGTGATAGTGCCGTTATATATTTCTTTTTCAGAGACCAGTGGGTTCCTTCTACAAGCAAACCAGAAGCAGGACGCAGTGGATGGCACCAAAGACCAGCGCCGACAGTGACATCGAGTTCGACCTTGAAGATGATGATGACACCATTGACCCTGACTTCCTGGCCCACATCGGGGACGATGAACTACTATCCAGTAGTCTCAGTACATCTAAGAGGCAAGGTTAGTATCAAAGTGAATTAATTTTATACCAATAAACAATGGGGAAATCCACAAGTGTGGAGTCTGAAGGTGAGTGTGGCTCAGTGCTGTCACAGAGTTTCCCCCCAATGATTGATTGATTGACTGACTGGTCATTATATATATATATATATATATATATATATATATATATATATATATATATAATATTATATATATATATATATATATATATATATATATATATTGAGAATATATCACAAATACACGTGAGCCACTAAATGTTTCTAGTCTCTCAGTGGGGATCGAACCATCGACCATCAGGATGATAGCCGACGCTTTAATCAATGCCGTGGTGTAATTGATTAAAGCGTCGGCTATCATCCTGATGGTCGATGGTTCGATCCCCACTGAGAGACTAGAAACATATATATATATATATATATATATATATATATATACAGTATATATATATATATATATATATATATAAAGAAATTGTATATAGTGAATATTGTTGTGTATTTCCCTATTGTGTTGGTCATTTAAACAATGTAAAAGACTTATAGTTCTATTGTTGGGTATTTAATTGTTTTAAAGAACTTACAGTAAATAATATTGTTTAGTTCATTATTGTGTTGGGTCCTTTAAACAGTTTAAGGAACTTATAGTAAATATTGTTGGGCATTTAAATATTGTGTTGGGCATTTAAACAATTTGAAGGACTTATAGTAAATATTGTTGGGCATTTAATACATTTAAAACACTTTTAGTAAACAATGTTGTGCATTTCATTCATGTGTTGGGCATTTTTTGTTAATGAACTTATAGGGATAGACAGACGAATGAGGAAGTAAGAAGGAGGTGTGGTGTGGAGGTAGATGTACTGGAAAGTGTGAAAAGGAACAACTTGAGATGGTTCGGCCATATGGAACGTATGGAAAGCGAGAGATTGACTAAGAGGGTGTACGAGAGCAAGGTGGAAGGACAGAGAGGGAGAGGTGCACCGAGGGAAAGGTGGAAGGATGGAGTGAGGAAGTTTATGAATGAAGGCGGTGCTGGTTGGGAGGAGGGGCGTCGACTGACTGGGGACAGAGGTGCATGGGGGCGGTTCGTTCGTGGCCACCCCTTCGGGGATCACGGCGTCAGGCAATAGATAGATAGATAGATAGATAGATAGTAAACAAATTACAATACTTACGTTACCATTACTTACCTTATTGTTACTTACCTTACCTTTACTTACCTTTACTAATAACTTGTATGATGTCACAGGTACGGCTGTGGTGGAGCCCCAAAATGTGTCCGACGAGGATGACGATGACGACGGGATGACGAAGTGGATGATGCCGTTCCACCTGCCCGCAAGAGGATACGGACTACCACTGCTCCAAGGACATGGAAGAAGGAGGATATCAACATCCCACCACTCCCGGATTTCGTTCACCTGGCTCCAACCCACATCCTCTCACCTTTTGAATATTTTGAACGGCTCTTCTCCTTGGAGCTGGTGGACCACATAGTCTACCAAACTAACCTCTATGCTCGACAGAAGGACGTCAACACATCGTTCAGCACAGACAAACACGAGTTCATGGTGTTTGTCGGGATCCTGATTTACATGGGATTATGTAGCCTGCCGAGCATAGAGGATTACTGGGCCATGGAGACCAGGGTGCCTCAAGTAGCTGAATTCATGTCTTCCAAACGCTTCAGGCTACTGAGATCCCTCCTACACTTCACCGACAATGAGTATGCCAGGACGTCCATAGACAGGTTTTATAAGATAAGGCCAGTCATCGCATCCATCACAAAGCGGTTCCTCCAGGTCAACGCTACTCCAGTCCAGTCCATTGATGAGGTGATGGTGGCCTATAAGTGGAAGAGAGCTGGTAACCTGAGGCAATACATCAAGACCAAACCAGACAAGTGGGGCTTCAAGCTTTTCTGCTGAGGTAGTATCGATGGGTTTGTACACGACATTCTTATGTCCCAGGGCGAGCCCACCTTCCCAGCTCATAATACCCTCCTTGCTGAAGATGAGCAACAGATGTTGGTCAGCAGCAAAACCATGGTAGTCCTCGTCAAGACCCTCAAGGAACCCAGTAAGAGTGCTGTGTATGCTGACAACTTCTTCACAAGCTTTGCGTTGGTGGAATACTTGCGGGACAAATATGGCTGCAGGTATGTTGGCACAGCAAGAGTCAATCGCATCGAAAAGCCCACTCTAATGGCAGTCAAGGTTATGGACAAGAAGTCGGTGCCCCGTGGAGCTCTGGACTATTGTTCTTCCAATGGTATACTTGCTGCACGGTGGAAAGACAACAAGGTGGTCACAGTCCTGTCCTCCGATGCTGGCATTGAACCCATGTCCACAGTCTCCAGGTACGACAAGCAAGCCAAGGAGAAGAAGGAAGTGAAATACCCCAACGTCATCAAAAAGTACAATGGAAGGATGGGGGGAATGATAAAAGTGACATGCTCACCCACCTGTACAGCTCACCCATGAGAGCGAGAAGGTGGTACATAAAGCTCTTTGGATATAGTGTGGACATTTGCATATGTAATGCCTGGCTGCTCTACAAGAGGAACTGTGTCGCTTTGGGGGAAAAAACAATGCCCCTGAAGCACTTTCGCCTGGACATCTCCAGGTTTATGAGATGTACCAAAGTATTGGCAGCGCGGGCCACGAGGAACTCCATCGACTCTCCAACGCCACCAATACAACTACCGAGGAGATGCCAGATGAGTTCAATCCCAAGTCCTGTTGAGTGACAGGACACCACCACCCATCACATGCCCCGTTTTGTGACCATGCGGCAGACGTGCAAGCATTGCAGCAAGAAGGGGGACATACATCGGTCACGGTGGATGTGTAACACTTGTTCGCTCTGTGCCTGTCTGACAACCGAAATTGCTTCGCTCCATTCCACAATAAATAAATATGTATGTAAATAGTGTAAATAAACAAATATGTAAGTTATTTTCTTAATTAAAGTGCATTTTTATATAAATCAAGGCAGTATTTCATTACACATTTATTCTAGTATGTAAGTAAAAGTTTACATTATTGCTAATTATACTTATTTATGTTGCTGACAATTATTTACAATCATATCAAGTTGAAATAAGACACATTTATTTAGTGAAAAGCAAGGCGGGCGAGTAGCTACTACGGGTTATTTGTTTGACGCAACATTGCAACAATCAAGTGCACCAAACTGAATATTTCACAACAGTAAAAATGTCTGAGAAACACCTCAATTTGCATGGCTTAAGATTTTTTTTTTATATCTCAACTATTTCACCAAGTGCCCTCTAAAGTATTTATGTATATTAAATCTTAATCTTCTATTACTTTTACTTTACTTAATCCTTGTATGTTTATTAGTTTGATATTAAAGTGTTCATTAGTTACCTTATCCTATTCTTGACTTTCATGGATTTGACTTCCTTGGTTCCTGTTGTCCTTAGAGTCATCCTCATCCTGGTTATTGTTGTCATAGTCTTGCCTTCTATTATTATATCTGTTTCTCATCAGTTTGTTGTTTCTTAGGCTATGTACCAGCCTGTTTCTCCTCTATCTGTCCTCTTTTTCAAACGAGCAAACAGCTCCTTCTGGGTTTTCATTTAATTATATTTTTTTGGGAGTATCGTTTCACTCTTGAGTTGGAGAGCTGTACAGAGTAGGGGTGTGATTGTGTTGCAAGATCGGTACTACGTACCCTACGTAGAGGAGGTGGTATACACTGAGAGAGCTCTGAGGAACACTGATTTTTGTATTTGCAATAGAATAGCGAGAGATGCAACAATGCGGTGAAGTGAGAGATTGCAAAGAGTCAGTGAGTGGACGGGAGTTAATGATACGAAAGGCTTTTTTTTCTACTTTGTCTGGAAGTTCTGTGTGAGAGGATCCTCCCCACACATGCGAACAATACTCAATACAAGGACTCACATTGCCACTGCACACATCAAGATGCTGTTAAGTCCTTGGCGATACCTACTGTTGTAGTCCATTCTTTCTATGTATGCTTAACGTTTTTAGCATATTTTAGCACATCCCCATCCCACTTACCCTGGCTTGTCTTCATCTTCACCAGTACAAACCTAATCCTACCTGTCTCTCTTTTACCTAGCCTTTGTATATCCTGGATTTCAGCATGCTCTACCTTTACTTCTTCTTCTAATAGCTCTACAACCATTTGTTTGTTTTTTCAATCCTAACTGCTTCCGATTCAGCTTTGTTTTGTACATGATTAGATTCTTTTTCCTCTTTTCTTTTTCTTCATTTTCTTTAATTTCTTCCAGCACTTTCTCTTTTGTCTTATTGACTAAATTATTAGTGATATCTGTAGTACTTATTTTCTTTTCTCGACTATACTTAAGTGGGGGATAAATCGACAGTCATTTAGAAGTTGGTATACTTTATTTAACAAACTTCCTAACTACTCTAATAACTGTTTCTCTGTTCGGGCCGAGATGAGTTCAAGACACGGATTGAATATTACGTCGATCCACGATAGGTTGTACTTTGGAACCCTAGAGCCCCCGTTACTCCCTAGTTGAATTCCCGTTATTCAGGTATTGACTCAAGTCGACTTCGATCCAAAGGCACGTTATTAGTTTCTAAGTTAATATAGTTTATGCCAAGCCCTGCTGTGTCTACTGTAGAGACCAGGGCCTAATAAATCAACCGTTATTTACCTATTTAAACAAAAGTTATATTCTTTATCTAACCTTAAGAATTAAACACGTCCACTGGGCCTATTTCTTCTACTCCCGAGACCAAGGCGTTACTAAATATAATCTCTTTACTAATATTTCCTATACATTACATTGACTTATATTACAAAGACGTCGTTACAACAAGGGTACCTCAACACTCTCTGAATATACAATACATTTCTCCAAATGAGCCAGTCGGGATTACAAGTTATCTAGATTTCCCTCTCAAATACAATCTTGGGTTTTATCACACAGTTACTCAAAAGAACAGGGTGTTTCCACTATTTACTTTGATCAATCTGGTTGATAACACCATCCGATTATGCGCTCACATAATCCTATTACAAATAAGCTATATTCACATAAAACACTTAATCAATAATATTTCATAAATGGGTAAACTGTACCTCAAAACTTCTACAGGGAAAAGATTCTCGGTTATAATCCTTTATATAAATTCTCATGATTACATTACTATACTGAACGTAACGCTCCACCAAAACTGACCAAATGTCCTCTCTAATGATATTGGATATTGTTTCTTTCTTTTAACAAAAGAGTTCGTTATTTATATGGACTAGTGTCCTTCCTATCTATAACTGATCTATCGGGCAACTATTAAATGTTTCCCCTGAGCCTTCTGGTGGCCCACCTATCTTTAACCTCTGAAGTGCGCACGGGGGTAAATGAAAACCTCCCCCTGTGCTGGCGTATTTGAGGTTTTTCGTCACTAAAATATTCATTGTACCATTAATAGCATTAATAATTATCCATATGCACCTATTATGGGTTGATTATAAAGGTATTAACCTGAAACAACAATAAAACGAGTGAAAACAGCGTTTGGATGGTCAAAATCGGAGATATAGCCCGCGAGTTGTATAATGTATGGGTGAGGCAAGCTACCTTCCCGCCCATTTTCCCCAAGGCCACTGCGACACAGTCGATCGATACTCTCTCTCTCTCTCTTGCACTCGATGGCCATCAGTGATGACAACACCCTGCTTGCAACTCGCTAATGTTAGCACGAAAATATACCTCAGAATAAGGGAATAATAGGGAAAATAGGTGATAACTGAGGAATAGGAGGAAAGTGGGGAAGGAGGGGAGGTAGAGGACTGAGATTTTGCATGGCCCAGGGGCCAAAAAAAAATAAAAAAGTAAAAAAATAAAAATAATTTTTTTTTTTTTTTTCGATGTAAACAGTTGATTTTTAGTTTTACTTACTCCAGAGAGTCTTCCCGCAGTCCGCCGGGGGAACTCTTAAGAGTCTTCCCGCAGCTCCCGGGTTAAGAATTGTTCTTTCCCCCCTTTACTTTATACCTAAATCTTTCCTATCAGATCCTATCTAATTACAACTCTCGGCATTATGCCTTTGCTAACAAGAATAACTATTTCCTTTTTTTGTAATACATCATCATTTTATGTACATATAAGTCTAGGATCTTTTCTCTTTAGTCTGTCCTATGAGGACACATCAATTAGTTAAGGAACCACTAGGTTAGTCAAGCACTTTCTCCCTTTTTCTTTAAGTCTGGTTCGGGCCCAATATGGGTCCTTAACAAATATATAATATGGATATTCGTGGTTAAGATGATTTAGTGGACTGTATCTGAATACCATACAATAAATTATATCATCTGAATACTGGTGCTAGTGCTGTAGGACCTAGTTGCCTTGTTGAGCCATGGCGATGCTACAAGATGGCGTGTGGGAAACGGGAGTGTTAGTTAATAGGATAGAGTTAATGCATAAAGAAGGGGCCACTATATTTGATGATTGATGGGAATGATGAATAATGATGATTAATGATCTATGGATTAGTATGGATAGATGGAGAATTGATGAGCTAAGTACTATCACTAATGGGGCGAAAGGTGAGGTGAAAACACGAGAGTGTAGGCAGTCGGTCTGGTTGTTCTGGCGGCTAGGTAGAGAGTGAGTGACCCTCACCATATTCGTGGGAGGTACGCCGATATCACGCATGCGCGAATAGGTAGGTATATATTTTCCCTCCCAATTATAATTACCTAAGTTCATAGGAATGATAGATTACCCAATATCCAATACAGAACACAATTATTAACCTCTTAATTATTCTATATACAGTAATTATTGAAGAAATCTGTGATGGATGCTAGGGTGTATAGGGGTATTGGAGGGGGTCTGTCTGATTATTATGTAGTGGTGGCTAAGGTTAAGATACAAAAGAAGTGGGTGAGGAGAGCTGGAGGGAGGCGAGAGGAGGTTGGAATGGTGAGGAGGGGGGAGAGGGTGCAGGAGGAGGAAGTCAGGGAGGAGTACAGGAGAGCAGTGGAAAGACGACTAGGTGGGTTCGACCTGGAAGTTATGGAGGAAGTGGAGGAGATGAGCAAGGTGTTTAAGGATTAGATCTGTGCAGCATGTGAGGAGGTGTGTGGAGTGAGGAGAAGAGGAAGGGGAGTGAAAGGTACAGCATGGTGGACAGAAGAGGTAAGAATGGCTGTGGAAGAAAAGAAGAAAGCATATAGAGAGTGGTTGGGTAGTAGAGGGAATGAAGATTTCGAGAGACAGAAACGAGCGAGGTACGTGGAGAGTAAGAGGGTGGTGAAGAGAGTAGTGAAGGAAAGTAAGAGAAGAGTAGATGAGGAATTTGGAAGGAATCTGAGTGTAAAATGGAGGGAGGGTAAGAAACTGTTCTGGAAAGAAGTCAAGAAAGTTAGGGAAGGTAGCAAGGGAAACAGTAAGGGTGTGAAAGATAAGAATGGGAGAATGCTAGCCGAGAAGCAAGAGAAAGTCGAAAGATGGAGGGAGTACTTCAATGAGTTGCTAAATGTAAGAAATGAAGAGCCAGCAAACATAGCTGGATATGGTATGGGAGGGAGAAGAAGAGAAGTAGTGGAGGAGGAGGTGGGGATCAGGAGGTCAGAAGTGTGGGAAGCCATGAAAAGAGTGAAGTTGGGGAAAGCACCAGGAACAGATGGAGTGTGTGGGGAAATGTTGAGGTATGGTGGTGAGATAGTGATCGAATGGGTATGGAAAATGTGCAAACTAGCATGGGAGAAGGGGAGTACACCCAATGACTGGAAGACTGGCATAATAGTCCCCCTATATAAGGGCAAAGGGGAAAGAGGAGTGTGTGGTAACCACCGAGGAATATGTCTTCTAAGCGTAGTAGGGAAGGTATACAGTAGGGTAGTGATTGAGAGAGTTAGAGTGAGAATGGAGAAATGGATAGGCGACGAGCAGGGAGGTTTTAGGAAGGGAAGAGGATGTGTAGATCAGATTTTTACCCTGAATTGTGTTGTGGAGAAATATCTGGAGAAGCAATAAAAGGTGTATGTTGCCTTTATGGACTTGGAGAAGGCCTATGACAGAGTGGATAGAGAAGGGTTGTGGAAAGTACTTAGAATATACGGAGTAGATGGCAAGTTGCTGAAAGCAGTGAAGAGCATGTATGAGGGTGCAAAGGCGGCAGTATGTGTGGAGAGTGAGCAGAGCGAGTTCTTTGACCTGAATGTTGGTTTGAAACAGGGGTGTGTGATGTCTCTGTGGTTGTTTACTGTATATTTGGATGGAGTAATGAAAGAAATAGTATCAAGAGCAGTGGATGTTGGTGTATCGCTGAAAAGGGAGGGAATTGAGTGGAAGCTACCTATACTGCTGTTTGCGGATGATACAGTTCTGATGAGTGATAATGAATGGGAGTTGCAGGGTCTGGTAAATGAGTTTGGAACAGTGTGCGAAAAACGGAATTTGAAGGTAAATGCGGGGAAGAGCAAGGTTATGGTCTTCGAAGGGGGTGAAGTCACAGAGTGTGAGGTGAAGTTGAATGGTCAGGCTATGGAGATCGTCAGCTCTTTTAAGTATCTGGGCAGTGTGTTGAGAAAAGATGGGACTATGGATGAAGAAGTGCGGGAGAGGGTACAACAGGGGAAGAGGGTTGTAGGAACGCTGAAAGCAGTAACAAGAAATAGGGTGGCCAGTATGGAAGTGAAGAAGTCCTTGCATGACAGTGTGGTAATCCCGACACTGACTCACGGAAGCGAAGCATGGACGTTGGTTGAGAGACTCAGACCGAAAGTAAGAGCAATGGAAATGAATTACTTAAGAAGTGCGTGCGGAGTTACATGGAGGGATAGACAGACTAATGAGGAAGTAAGAAGGAGGTGTGGTGTGGAGGTAGATGTGCTAGAAAGTGTGAAAAGGAATAACTTGAGATGGTTCGGCCATATGGAACGTATGGAAAGCGAGAGAATGACTAAGAGGGTGTACGAGAGCGAGGTGGAGGGACAGAGAGGTGGAAGGATGGAGTGAGGAGTATATGAACGAAGGCGGTGCTGGTTGGGGGGAGGGGCGTCGACTGACTGGGGACAGAGGTGCATGGGGGCAGTTCGTTCGTGGCCACCTCTTCGGGGATCACGGCGTCAGGCAATAGATAGATAGATAGATAGAATTATTGATCCCACAAACTTAATACTAAAGACTTAATGTAATACTTAAAGTAAGACTGTCCATATCAGAGTTTGGACATATTCCCGCCACCAGGTTTATACAATACAGTATCTACAAAAGCCCGGAGGCTATTTTATCCCGCCATGATTGGGAGGATGCTTGAGCCGCCCTTTGACTAGGACGTCCACTGGGTACGTCGACCGGTTGATCGGTCGAGGTAGCCACTGTGGGAATGGCTCCAGGCGTCTCCTAGGAGTCCTCTTTGCACTCAAGATGGTACAGATGGACAGTCGGCCGCGTATATGTTCCCGTCTTCGTCCGGACTCTAGCCACTCGGACTTCTCCGTCTCGACTGGGTAATAACTCGACAATACGGCCCAACTTCCAGAAAGCGCGTGGACCCTCGTCATGGATGGTGACGACATCACCGATACCTGGCCACCGACCATTTATTGTTCTCAGCTTACACTTATGCGCCTCTCTGAGGGTCACCAGATACTCGTTAGACCAGCGTCGCCAGATATCTTTCGACAGTTTGCGAATATATTGATATCTGGCTGAAATGACATCTTTATTTATGTAGTCTGGATCTTCCAACCCATCCTCCACTTCATTATCATCAGGAAGATCCCGCAACCGATGACCCCGCACCAACACAGAGGGTATTATTGGGGTAAGATCCCCTAGGTCGCCGGAAGCATAACGATCATTGATAGTGGCCTCAATTTCCAACAGTAGAGTAGTCAATTCCTCCAAGGAAATTAAGGCACCTTCTTCAACCCCGCCTTGACAATGCCGATGGCCCTTTCCCATATAACGCCAAACCACGGCGCCCTAGCTAGGATAAACCGCCACTCACATTGAACACTACCAAGGTGGGACTGAACTTTAGGGTGATTACAAATGTCTGACAAGTACCTAGAGGCCCCAACAAAAGTGCTGGCATTGTCACTTAAAATGATCCGGGGAAATCCCTGTCGACTACAGAACCTCCTGAATGCGTGGAGGAAACTGTCACAAGTGAGGTTGGTGACTACTTCGATGTGAATCGCTCTGGTGACCGCGCAAGTAAATAAAAACATGTAAGCCTTTATGGTCGGCGAGTCCTTGATCGGGATTGCTCCGCTATAGTCCACCCCAGTGACCTTATACGGGTCTCCAGGGGTGGTTCGCAGGGCTGGTAAAGGTGGCAGTCCTGCATAGTCGTAGGGCTTACCTTTTACCCGACGACATTTCAGATATTTACCCAGTACGCTTTTCACCACCTGCCTGAGTTTAGGCACCCACCATTTTTGACGAACATAGGTAACCACGTGACCAACTCCGTAATGGCAACAGAGCTGATGGCCCCGATCAATTATCAGGTGGGTCAAGGGATGCTTGGAGGGCAGAAGTTTGGGATACTTGCATGATTCTGAGATAGCCGCTAACCTCAATCTGCCTCCACAATGAATTATACCTCCCTTAAGGTGTAGTCCTAATTGGTTGATTAAGTTATTTCTGGACTGTTTACCCTTCACCATTATTTCAAGTTCCTGCGAATAGGTCTCTTTTTGGTATAATTTGAGTAAAACATTATCTGCAGCTCTAATTTCTTGTATGTTGAGATGAGCACTACCTGTGGGGGGGGGGGGGGCAGGCTATTTCTTTTTGCCTTCAAATTATTTACGAAACGTATCACCCATGCTGTGACACGCTGCAGTCTTTCCAGAGGTGTTTCTAGCTATATCCGAACTATGCGGTTGCATAGGGCCCCCGAAGCCACCAGGGGGCCGCTAAGGCAAGCTATTATTGTTAATAATTGTATTTTTTGTTTAGAAATTAAGGATCATTTTTGTTTAATTAAAAATTATTGGAAGTGCCATAAAGTGAGTAATGTATGTAGGCTAATGTATTTATAAAAGAAACTACCGAAACTGTACTCGTTTCTCCATTAGAAATTCAGAATCTCCTGAAATTACCTCCACATTTGTCTATCTGTCTATCTTTCCCCTAACTCTACCAACTTTCCTAAATTCTTTGACTATCTAAACTCTACAGTGGAACACATTCTATCCATTTCTCCTTTCTCAGAAATCTCCATCTTAGGAGATTTCAACGTTCACCACCGCCAATGGCTCTCCTCTCTCACTACTGATCCACCTGGTGAACAAGCCTACGTCTTTTCTATCCTAAATGACCTAGAGCAGTTAGTTCAGCAACCCACCCGTATCCCGGATCGCATCGGAGATCGGCCCAACATTCTTGACCTGTTTCTAACTTCTAACCCTTCTTCTTATACTGTCGATCTTTTCTCTCCTTTGGGCTCCTCCGACCATAAACTTATCTCTGTCACCTGTCCTATCTCTCCAGTACAGCCACCCGATCCTCCTAGCCGGCGGCGCTTGTGGCACTTTGGCGCTGCCGACTGGGAGGCTCTTCGGCAGTACTTCTTTGATTTCCCATGGACTGATTTCTGCTTCCATGGCCGGGGACCCTCGGAGAGTGCTGAACGCATTACCGAGGTAATCCTATCGGGCATGGAAGCATACATTCCATTCTCTTTCTCTCAGACTAATGCTAAAAAATCTTGGTTTACTCACGCCTGTTCTACTGCTGTCCGCAATAAGGAGGAAGCATTCAAACGGTACCGACGCCTTAAAACTCAAGACTCTCATTCTTCATATGTTTCTGCCCGGAATCAAGCCAAATCTGTTCTTCGACTTGCCAAACACTCTTTCATCAATAATAAATGCACTGAACTATCCAACTCTAGCTCTTCCCAAGCTTTCTGGCATCTAGCCAAAAACCTCTCCAACAATTTCTCTTCCTCGTCTTTCCCTCCCCTTTCCCACTCTGATGGCACAACCATCACTTCTTCCTCTGACAAAGCTAAACTCTTCGCTCAAACTTTTGCTAGAAACTCCACCTTGGATGATTCCGGTGCTATTCCTCCCTCTCCGCCCTCCTCTCTCTTACTTATGCCTAATATCCTAATCTCTTCTAAAGATGTACTTTCTACCCTCTCTGGGCTTAACACTAATAAGGCGTACGGTCCGGACGGTGTTCCTCCTGTTGTTCTCAAAAACTGTGCTTCCGTGCTGACTCCCTGCCTAGGCAAACTCTTTCGTCTCTGTCTATCCTCTAACGTCTTCCCTTCATGCTGGAAGTTTGCTCACATTCAACCTGTCCCAAAGAAGGGTGACCGCTCTCAACCCTCCAACTATCGTCCAATTGCTCTTATCTCTTGTCTTTCTAAAGTTTTTGAAACTATTCTTGCTTCCAAATTTCTTAAGCATTTCTCTTCTCATAATCTGCTCTCAGATCGCCAGTATGGCTTCCTTAAGGGTCGCTCTACTGGTGATCTTCTTTCATATCTTACTAACTCTTGGTCATCCTCCTTTCGGGACTTCGGTGAGACTTTTTCTATTGCACTAGACATATCGAAAGCCTTCGATAGAGTCTGGCATAAATCTTTAATTTCTAAACTACCCTCCTTCGGTTTCTATCCCTCCATCTGTGCCTTTGTCTCTAATTTCCTTTCCGGCCGTTCCATAGCTGCGGTTGTGGACGGCCATTGTTCACTTCCTCACCCTATAAACTCCGGTGTTCCTCAGGGCTCTGTCCTATCTCCTATTCTCTTTCTAATTTTTATAAATGATCTCCTTAACTGTACCTTAATTCCCATCCATTCATACGCAGACGACTCAACCTTACACTACTCCATTAGTTTTTCAGAACGCCCCAGCCAGCAATCCCTCAACGACAAACGTAATGAAGCCATAGAACTCTTAAATTCTGATCTAAATACTATTTCCAATTGGGGCAGAGAAAACCTTGTTAACTTTAATGCTTCCAAAACCCAATTTCTCCATCTATCTACCCGTCAGGATCTCCCAGCGGACTATCCCTTATTCTTCAACAATACAAAAATCAACCCTTCATCTTCTCTCAATATTCTTGGTGTCTCTTTTTCTTCTGCTCTCATTTGGAAGGACCATATTACCAGTCTTGCTAAGGCAGCCTCCCAGAAGCTGGGTGTGCTCAATCGCCTTAGGGGGTTCTTTTCCCCTGCACAGCTTCTTGCTCTGTACAGGGGCATAGTGCGCCCTTGTATTGAGTATTGTTCACATGTGTGGGGAGGTTCCTCTCACACCGCTCTCCTAGACAAAGTTGAAAGGAAGGCCTTTCGTATCATTAACTCCCGTCCACTCACCAACTCTCTGCAATCTCTCTCTCTCCGCCGCAATGTTGCATCTCTCTCGCTATTCTATCGCTACTATAATAATCAGTGTTCCTCAGAGCTATCCCAGTGCATACCACCTCCTTTACGTAGGGCACGTGGTACCCGTCTTGCAACTCAATCCCACCCCTACTCTGTGCAACTCTCCAACCCAAGAGTGAAACGTTACTCTCAAACTTTCTTCTACTCAACATCTGAGCTCTGGAACTCTCTCCCAGAATCAGTCTTTCCCTCTTCCTATGACTTAAATTGCTTCAAACTCCGTGTGTCCAGGCATTTTGGCTCAAACGTCCCTTGATTTTGGCCCTGTCACTCTTTCAACTATGGGGGAGGCACTCGCTATAGGCAGTTATGCCTTTTGCCTCCCTCAATCACATAGAAAAAAAAAAAAAAAAAAAACATATCTGGCAACAATAGTAGACGTGTCAGAAATAACGCCCATGCCGCCATGCAGTTGATGCGGCCCTAAGTCAGTGAGGACTGAGGCGTGGAAAAAAAATAAAAATAAAAAATAAAATAAAAAATAAACGTTCACAGAGCAAAGGTAACTTATTCATGGTGTGGATTTAAGGTGCAGCATATTTAATGATATTTTATAAAGAGTGTATTTCACCTGCCTCAACCAAGTAAATCATGTGAGCAAGCTCCTACAGTCTGCCACAATGCAGCTTGATGTGGCAGTTGACCTCCTCATGAAGGCAAACACCTCACTGACAAGTGACTAGATACAGAGATACTGGCTTTGCTGCAGCTCAGGCCTCTGCAAAAGATATTATGATGCCATGAATCTGGAGGCTGTGCTTAAAGAGAAGAGGCTTATAGAAGCACAATAAAACAGTTTGCCTATGAAGCCCCAGACGAGCCTATCAGAGATGCCATGAAGAGATTAGAAATAGCATTTTTTAATGTGGTTGTGGACACCACCATTGAGTCATTAAAGGAAAGGTTTGAAACCCTGGGTGAAGAGAGAGCCAGATTTGGAGTGCTGCTTAACATACACAAATTGGATGGTGAGGCATTGTCCAACCAGTGCGATGAGCTTTGTAACACATTAAGCACTGAGGATGAAAAAGACATTGATGGAAAGGAACTGGCTCTTGAAATATCAGCAACTTGCCAAGCCTGCCCTTCGGATAACATGACTGCACTGGAGCTTCTTTCCTACATCCACAACAATCAGCTGAAGGAACTGTACCCCAATCTATGGATTGCTCTGCGAATTTCCTGCACTCTACCTGTGACCGTGGCCTAAGCAGAGAGGAGCTTTTCAAAGCTAAAGCTCATTTAGACCTACCTGCGGTCATCCATGGGACAGGATCGCCTCAGTGGACTTGCCATAATCAGCATCAATCAAGAGATTGGCAAGCAGCTATCATACAATGATATAATCGACGACTTTGCTTCTAAAAAAGTCAGAAAGCAGAAGTTTTGAAGATGATGAAGACATGAGACATGCAGATCTATGTTACTGAGGGGATACCAGCCTCCACCTGCTCACAAGAAAACCCCCAGACCCAAAATGGTCACGAAGGGGGCTTAGTGTTACATGTATTATGTATATAGTTCCACATTAACTGCAGTATACATATTAATTTTTGGTTTGTTATGTGTTTAATTAACATTTCCTAACATTTAAAATTTAAATTTTAAGTAAAATGCGGCATGTTTCATTTATGCGCATTTAGGAAACCCCCTACCATAGTTTCACAAAATAGGGGCCCCCAAACAACAATTCGCATAGGGCCCCCAAAAGGCTAGAAACGCCACTGAATCTTTCATAGCTGCTATATTTGTGCCAGTCCCATAACTGTGTGTCGTCTTGGGGCACCGTGCCTACAATTTGGGTCACGATACCAGCGGGCTTCTGTTGGAGATATATATTCTCTGGCCATCCATCGGGTTTCGGGAGCCAAGTAGGCCCATTCCACCACAACGCAGAAGAACTCAAACATCTAGCAGACACGCCTCGAGATACCATATCACTTGGGTTCTCTTTAGTCGACACATACCGGAAATAAGCAGTCGGGACTAGGGCATGTATCTCGTCGATGCGGTTAGTGACATACACTAGCAGTTTCTTTTGCCTGTAAATCCAGTGTAGCATAATTTGACTGTCACTCCACACATAGGTTTCAGAGATATGAAGTTTATCTTTATAGGCATTCTCAACGAAGTTAATCATTCTGGCGGCTAGCAGAACTGCAGTCAATTCCAATTTAGGGATGGAAAGGGACTTGATGGGGGCCACCTTAGCCTTTGCCATGACCAAGTGGCTACCCTCTGGACTGACTAGATATATATCAGTCCCGTAAGCGACACTGCTTGCGTCAGCAAATGCATGCAGGGAAAGAGTCTATTTATCAGTGGCCCCTTCATCATTGACGATGCGCCTTAACGTAGGTAATGGCCAATCTTCAACTCTAGCTTGCTGTTCAAACTTCCAGCCCGGGGAGAACTCAAATACGATTGCCACACATCGTGAGCGAAACGCTCTTAAAAAAACACTCACGGACTCGTCCTTATGATGTGGGTACCACTACTAGAAAAAACTAGTAAAAAATAAATAAAATAAATACAAAATTAAACTAGATCTCGCAATGCGCTTCCAGTGCGTCTGCTATTTTGGGTACGGCACGCCACCCTCCTCGTAGCGGCTGTTCATTCTTAATCCTTATTCTCTTCAGGCCCGCACAGTGTGGACGTGCGTCCCTGGCACTCCTGCCTAATCTTGATCGTCGCCTTTCCTTAACACTAGTGAGTCTTTACTCATTTGTCCATGATAGTGCTGAAATCAGGTTAGATTATCGACTAGGTGTAGGCTATCTATCTATCTATCTATTGCCTGACGCCGTGATGCCCGAAGGTGTGGCCACGAACGAACCGCCCCCATGCACCTCTGTCCCCAGTCAGTCGACGCCCCTCCCCCCAACCAGCACCGCCTTCGTTCATGTACTTCCTCACTCCATCCTTCCACCTCTCATTCGGTCTACCTCTCCCTCTCTGTCCCTCCACCTCGCTCTCGTACACCCTCTTAGTCATTCTCTCGCTTTCCATACGTTCCATATGGCTGAACCATCTCAAGTTGTTCCTTTTCACACTTTCCAGGTGTAGGCTGAAGTGTTAAATACGGGCCCTGGAGACTGTTTTTTCTGGGTCTAAGCATTCGTGTTAGGTGGTGTTCTTGTTGTGATAAGGCAAGTCGCCCCTCGTGTTTTGATTTATTATCCTAGCCCACTATTAGTTCACTGTGTAGTCATGAGGCTTCTTTTAGGGTGAACTGGAGCCTGTTACTCGGTCCCTTCAGGGTGTGCAACAAGTATGCTTCGTGGGCTAGTGCCGTTGGATTTTCTCACTTAGCTGAGGGGTCCGGCACGGAGCCATACTGCTCTGCAACTTCATCATCGTGTGTTCTACATGTGGCGGGATCGACGCTGGATCGCAGGTTTGTGCTATTGACGGAACTCATCGCCAAGTGTTCCCATCTAGTTGGCCTCATTAGGTTGCATATATATATATATATATATATATATATATATATATATATATATATATATATATATATATATATATATATGATTAGGGAGTGTTATCATCGATTATTGATTGTTTATAATGTATAACCATGCCATGTATGTACACATTGTTCATCCCTATATATACTGAAGGGTTGGCCCTTCCGGCGGGATTGTTTATTTTTCAAGTAAGACTTACATAACAATGTGTCTCAGGGTGTTTCATGTGGTTTCCCCGCCGGGAAACACTCTGAGTTATATTAAAATTCAGTATTCCTCGACTGGTACGGGATTGCAATGAATTTGGTTTGTGTTGTTTAAGGCATATAGTATGATTCCGGATGTACCGGCATGTTACTAAAACAAATCGGGTTGCGAAGGGTTACGGCTAAGCCTTCCCTCGTAATCGCGTTTTCCGCCGCCAAGAAACTTCACAAAACAAACGTTCTTTTGCTTGGGACAGACGAACGTTACGCCGGCTGATATTAAAAAGTGGGGAGCCACGGTTGCCGCGTGAATAACGGCTGAGCCGGGAAACGAATTCACCCATCCCGATCTTTTAGCTTCCAGTTAAACTCTTTTGCTTTATCATTGGCGATTTGTCCGCCGGGCTTAGAATCAAAATTCCGTTTTAGCGTTGGTCGCCGGGGTTGATTCTTGCATCACAAGACGGATTAGGTCAGTGTTATTCACTTGGGTAAGAAGTTAACAGATTTTAGTAGCACATGATCAGCTACACAATACTCAATTACATTTCTGAGGAACGTTTTTAACGTAAGGGGAATTAAGATTGTTTAAGTGTTATTCAAAGCTTTATTATTTTTTACGTGGAGATATATTTATCTTAGCTTTTCCAGCTTAGCGTGTCCTTATGAGCATTGATTCTTGGAATTTTCTCTCACACAGGTTCGAAAGTGAGACACCTAGGAAGGTTAATATCTCAGTGGCGGTGGGGAGTGTATCATGGATAAGAGTATTTACTCTTTCTGTTCGGCTCTGGGCTGTCAAAGTTTAGCAATTATTGGTCACTTACTCTGTGTAAGGTGTGTCCCTTGCCTAGACCGTTCGAGAGGTCGTTGGTTATCACAATCTTGTCCCAAGTGTTCAGCCCTCCGCAGTGCCTTGATTAACCATGAAGATAGTCAATGCAAGACTATCCTACTACACATTAAATCTGAATTTGTAACGTACTGTAAGACAGTTGCTCATAAATCCCTTCAATTGGATGACCAAATTCTTGAGGATTCATTAAAGAGTTCATTTGTTACTTCACCCCCTCTGGGATCTTCTTCGGATGACACTTCCTCGCGCCAACGAAAGCGACCTCGGACCAAAGATCCGCCGGAGAAACTAGCTTCAGCCAGCCGGCGAGATAGGTCAAGATCACCTTTGCCACAGCCCAAGCCCCCGTCAGATGACCAGGCTGCTAAGAGGTCCCGCTCGAACTTTGACTCCGCATTATCCGCCGGGGACAAGCAAAAGTCGAGCCGGCATAGGAAGTCCTCCTCATCACGAAAGAAGATGGCTAAGGATCCGTCAAAATCAGGAAAGAAATCTTCCTCTAGGAGCGAGGCATCAAGAGACACATCTAGTTCTGTCTCAGGCTCTTCCCCCCGATTTACTATTTCCCTTAACTCTGCACCGGAACCTGCTGTGTTACCTGTGTTAGGGAGGGAAAGAAGTGGCAGTGTAATTTCTCACCGGCGGAGACATGACAGCTCCAAAGACCGGCATTCATCTGTTCAGGAATCCACCATGTTTGAGATCCCAGATTTAAATTTTATCGATCTGTCTGGGCCCGGCGTTTCCGACCATTCACAAACAGATACATACGAAACCGCTGCCCGGGTTGACGAGTCTCGGTCGGAGACTATACCAGCCCCCTCAACCCGGTCAACGGGTTCACACATATACCAACAAGGGATTTATACTGAGGAACTGGCGCCTAGCCAACGGCCAGTTTCTCAGCTATCTGG